>JAVKPL010010335.1:0-44338 GCA_032173675.1 Gastrolobium villosum | reverse complement strand
TTTGTGATTTTTGATTTATATAATTATCTTTATCTTTACTCTGTGCGAATTTTATATTCCCTTTGTTACAGTTGATCAATCTGATAGTTGGGGATAGTCTGAGGATCAAAACCCTAGATAGGAATATTGGGGTTTTGATCTGGAAAGGGGTAAGATAACAATCTGTATGCGTGCTATGAATAGACGTGTATACGATTGCAGATGCTTAAATTATCACGCCCATTGCTTGATCCCATGAGAAACATTGCAAAGAATTAGGGTTTCTCATGGGATTAAAGGGTTAACCCTGCAAGGAATTGACGGTTAACTATTAAATCTTTTTAGATGATAATTTGTCTGAGTGATTATATAAATAATTATTGTAAATCAGTCCGGAGTAAAAAGCGGGGATCATTTGGTGAATGAACCCTGGCTACAATGCTTTTCTCATAATCTTTACAAAACAATTTTCAATCTTATTGTTTTATTTATCAACACAAAAATACAAAAACAAGTCCTTTTATTTTCATATTACAATTTTACTCAAATTGACAATATTTGTCAAAACCCTTTTTGAAATCGTCCATTCTTAAAGGAAAATTTTAATTGATATTAGATCCTAATCCCTGTGGAGACGAACTTTTCTTATCACTTTATTACTTGTGCGATCGGTATACTTGCCGGAGAGCATCATTTATCAACAAAAAACAATTTAAGTGTGTGCTTAAATATCAAAATTTATAATTTTATCCAGTTAACGTCTGTTGGTGACAAAATATCAAATAATTTATATTAAATTTAAGTGTGTGCTTTTCATTTTTATTTTGATTTTTAATTTTTTTTCATGATTATAAAAATGTTAGATTATTATTTTATTTTATTTTTGGTAAAAGAAAGGGCTTAACAACCCAAGAAACAACTAGACAATATAAACGTTCCTAATGCTAGTAACAACACAAATATCAGCAAAAAATAAACAACTAAGTCCAGGAGGAACATGACTAAACTCCTTATAGGTAGAGTTCTGACCGGGGCAAATCAAATGGTTGGCAAGCCAATCAGCACATTGGTTTCCTTCACGGTGGATGTGTTGAGCCTTGAGATCCCAATCTTTGTTCATCCAAGTCCGAATGCGAGTAACAATATGCGACTCTCGGACATCATTACCTTTGTTGGTAAGCAGCGTGAACACCGAAGTGAAGTCACTTTCAATAATAAGTTTCCTAGACCCTTTGTTCCAAGCAAATTCCAAACCTTTCCAAAAAGAAATTATTAACCTAAAAAATAATTATAAGGTAACAATTTTATAGTTATTTCCAAAAAGAAATTATTAACCTATAAAATAATGGAGCCTAAGAGTGCAGTTTTAGCAAAAATTAATAACACTACTATTAGTGAATGAGAGAAAGTTCTAGAAAAAAAAATGAGAGAAAGAATAAAGAATATAAAATAAATACATATTAAGGAAGCTTTATCAAAAAGAATTTTTTTTTTAGAGAAATAAGAGAGAGAGGGGGAATAAAAGAGGGGAGTCTTGGGAATTTTTTAGGAAACTCTATTATAAGAAAAGTAGATAAAGAAAAAAATATATAAACGATATGGTAGTGCTATTTTTATTATTATTTTTCTTTTGTTTCGATGAGATACCATGAATGTTTTGATAAAACTATTAAGGTTGGGATAATTTTTATTAATTTTTTATTTTAAATGACACAAAGTTGTCATTTTTAATAAAACTGTGTCGTTTTGATGTATTTTTACTGTAATAATAAGGATCTTTACTATGAATGTTTATAATCATAACAGTGGTTTCTGTTTATTAATTTGAGTTTAAACGTTCGTATCATTCTTGTAAATTCAATTTTTTTTGTGAGAGACAAAATATGCCAAATGAGGTGTCATTACGTAGACCTCGAAAAGTTATATGCGATAAAAAAAATTACCTAATTCGGACACCTGAGTCAAAAGTTATGGACTTCTAAAGTTTTACAGTCAAACTGTTGACTTTTGTGCCACGTGGTAGCACCTGGTCAAACACGCCCCACAGGGGAGTGTCTCTCTCCTCAGTCAAGCCCCAAAGGGAGTGTCTCTCTATAACCGGTCACGTCCTGTGTGGCGTGTTTGACTGCTATACCTACGTAAATAGTTTCAAAATGACTACATTTAAGCAATTATTTATTAAAAAAATAATATTTAATTTTTTTTGCCATCACTACACTAATGAAATATCAATTCCCCATTTATCGTTGTATCCCTATATATACATATGTAATAGCTGAATGAGAATAACATATATCTTCTCTTAATTTTATAATAGATTTTAAATACTTGCTTTGTAAACAAATTGTAATAGATTTTGTTGTAATCTTAGGGGGGTGTATTGGATTATGATTTTAAAAGACTTTTTTGAGATAATATTTTTTATAGATTTTAAAAAACTATTTAGAATTAGAGGGACTTTAAAGACTTTTTTTACAATCAAGATTTCATAAGATTGAATTTTAAAGGATTTTAATAGAATTTATAAGATTTGAAAGGACAATATGGATTTATAAGATTTTAAAAAACCATATGAATTTTTAACAAACATTCAAAAAGAGTCAATAAAAAAATAACAAAGAAATGCAATGAAATTAATAAAAAAAAAAGTAAAACCTAATATAATTTTCTCAATTCGTAAAACCTAATATAATTTTTAACAAACATTCAAAATTACTAAGCAACAACTATTTACATATCTAAAGTTATACTAGGTCTCCATGCATAAGCATTTTCTCATTACTGGTCTTGAGTTTGACCAATTGTTAAAAATTATCTTCTTCATTTGGTATCAAAGCTATGTATATATATATATATATATATGTATGATATAAGACCTAATTTTTTAATTATTAAAATAATTCTAAATTTGCATATAGAACCTAAAGTTCATGATAAAATTCCGTTTGGAATTTTTTGCAATTGATCTTGAAAATCTTAGGATTTTTGTTCTACGTGATGAGAGTTTTTTAACCATATATCATATGCATATTTTCATTGAATATTCTAAGAAAATTTCGAATTTGAATTTCTGGGTTTTATTATATGAAAGTTAGAAAATTTCTCGAATTTTTTTCAATCGATACATTGAAACCTTAAATTGCTTTGGGGCTTTTGAAAAACAAGTTTTTAGTTATTTATTGACATAAATATTATTTGAAATCGTTTCCTATAGTAAAGGAATTTCATTCATGAATATATTGTTACGAAATATATGGTTCATATTATGAAAGTTTCAATCATTCTTTAAACTGGTATTGTTTCATCGATGTAAAACAAAAATTGGTTTGATGATTTTAGTTCCCCTATTATTTTCCCATTATTTTATGTTATTTTAATACAAAAATCACACATTTTTGTTCTAAGAAGAAAAACTGTGACCCATAGCATGAAAAATCATTTTTCAAATGTTCAAAATCTCTCAAAATGGCTAAAAAAATGCTGATTAGAGATAGGTTATATTAAAATCTCGTTGGTTTGTTGTTTATGGGTAGTTTTGTAATGAAGTCGCTCGAAAATATGTTATTTTTGAGTTTTGACGAAGCTCCCTTGGCGGAACCCGATTTCAAGTGGATCAACTTGGCAAAGGAAGAAGAAAACACTGCAATAGAGAAATCTCAAGAAATCCTAGGGATTAGGGAGAGATTGTGAGAGAAGCATCATATTTATATTTCTTACTAAAAATTCTCACGAAATCCACACCAATAGAAAATCCATTAAAATCGTTCGATTTTTGAATACAACAAAATTATTTTTTCATTGTTTAAAATTTTGATTGAATCCCAACAGATTTGGACGGACTTTAAAATAATCTTTTAAACTCTTAATCGAATACCACATAACTTCTTTTCAATCCATTAAAATCCTAATTGAAAATCAATGGACTTTTTGTCTAAAAATAATCCATTAAAACTCTTTGAAATCCCAATCCAATACACCCCCTTACAATTTTTTTTCTTGCTATCTCTTACTATCAAATCTTAATTGTTGATTTTCGCCAATATAACATGTATAATTTATTGGGTCACGCTTATTAATTAATTATTAATTTCAAATAAATTATAACAATTGCATTGGCAGAAATCAATGGATAATATTTGATAATAAGAAAAGAAATAATAAATATAACTCCCCTTATTAAAATGCTTTTTTAAGTTCTTTTAAAAGTAACATGCTCACTCAAACAAGTTATTTTTTTAAAAAAATATTAGGGGTATATAATAACATTTAATGCATTAAATGTGGAGAATCATAACCATACACTTGTCGTTGCTATACGTAAAGTGGTTGTAGAAATGATTTTGCCATATATATATATATATATATATATATATATATATATATATATATATATATATATATATATATAGGGAAAATATTTTCTCATGTTACATGAGAATTCAACTCTCATGTTAGTGACCCTTCGATTTGCGTGCAATTTTTTTTTTTTTTTAATAAATATGGAGCCCACCACTAGTTGAGTCAAAACATGCAACATGAGAAAATCAAATCCCATATATACATATATATATATATATATATAGGGAAATTATTTTTTCATGTTGTTGGAGATTGTTTTATCATGTTGTGAGGTATCGAAATTCATGCAATCTTCTTTTTATTTTTTATTTTTTTAACAAGTGGTGGAACCCACCACTTGTTGTGTCTACTTGTTGTTATCTCATGTTGAGAAAAGAAAAACCTATATATAAGGCAGAGTTATATTTACAAACTTTTTATTTACAAACTCTAACAAACTATATTATGTTCTCCCAAGGAGTACATATTTTAATTTATAAAAAATTTAAGAAAAATTTGTAAACAGATCATTTGTGTGTTATGACCAATGTAGTGCCCACCTGCAGCCTCCGTGATTAAAATTTTTAAAACAAGTTTCAATTTTGGGTCTTTATTGAAAAAACATGATTCTCAATGTCTCGTAAGCGGGGAGCAATGTAATTCGCAGGGGCCTAACATCGGAAAACTTCGAAAGTCATGATGCCGTGGATTCTTCATAGATAGACAACAAACCAACAACCACAATAATAATAATAAAAATAATAATAATAAGGGATTCATGTTTGTCTTTTTAAAAGAATAATATTATGTTATTTTAGTCAAATTATTGTTTTTTCTAGTGAGAGAAATAGAAATTATGGTAGGAGAAAATGAGAGATTTTTTGTTAATTTAAATATTAAAATAAAAAATAATGATTTTAACTAAAATGTTTATATTTTAAAAATAAATATTTTTTGGGTTTATCATCTATAATTTAACATGACCAGAAAAATTTCCAATACTCACAACATTTTGTGGGCCCCACAGCAAAAAAAAATAAATAAATAAAACTCTGGCACGCAAAACGAATCTCTATAACATAACACAAACACTTTTCCTACAACATAACTCTTATAAAACCCATATTTTTTCCAAATAATAATAATAATAATGATAATAATAATAATAATAATAATAATAACAATAATAATATATACCAGTTACATGCGGGTTAGTTTCATGTAGGAATAAAAAAGCAATTTACTTGGTATTTGTGTAAAAACATTTTTGTAAACCATTTGTTATAAAATTAACTTTATTAAGGATGCGTTTCCATTATATACAGTAGGAATAAAAAAGCAATTTACTTGGTTTATTTGTGTAAAAACATTTTTGTAAACACAGTTGAAACTGTATGATAAAATTAACTTTATTAAGGTATGCACAATGGAAGACAACAAATCTTTCTTTACTGAAATACCTCAGTGACTATTTTTATATATTGGAAAAGAAACTACAATTGACAACTTATTACAAGATCAGTAGTTAAATCCCATCTCACCATCGTGAGTGGGAGACACATTGAATCAGCAAATAGCAACTATAGACATGATGCTTTGCACGTTTTTTTTATCAGCGAATACAGACTCAGTTAATAAAGGAAAATAACAAAAACTAGAACAACTTCTTAATCACAAAAACTCCATTTCCTAGCTCTTCCACAAATGAAACCAGTAAGCAGAATAGCCAATTTCCCTCTCCTTGCATTGGATAACTTTTTTTTCATACCCTCTCGATGCTCAAGTCATTCTGTAAGAACCACTTTAAGCTCCAGGGTGAAGTTAACTCAAACATGGCAATCTACTCCTATCGATGCTTTCTGATATGGCCACTTTGCAACAAGCAAACAAGCATGGACCTCAACATTTACATCAGCGTGGGCGATTTTCTTTTGCCAAGAGTCTTTTACATGCCAGAGGTCCAGCTCAAAACACAGCAAGTGATGGAAATATCTGGTTCTGCGGCAGCCTTGTTTTTGGTTTCTCTTGATGATTTTGCTGATGTTTTTTTCTTTCCATTGCCATCTGTTGCAAATAACAGCCCTAATCTTGGTAAGCAATCTTTAACAGTTTCGTAATCAATTAGAGAAAAAAGTAATGTGCTGCAAAAATTGAAGACATTTATCGATTGAACTTACTTAAGCCTAAGCATGGGTTCAACCAAGCTTACTTAATCCATAAGTTCTGTCAAATACCCAGATGTAGACGTAGATTTATCACAACAGCAACGAAACCCATAACCAAATACAACAAAAATCGAAGACCATACCTCTCCAAGTCGAACCCTAACGTCTCCAACACCATGCAATGCAGCAAAAAACCGTATGCCTTCTTCCTATGAGTTGGATGAGTGTCTGGAACACGGTCGCGACGTCCCTCTTGTGATGGTCGCTGAGCCCCAAACCTCGACAGCTCACTTCCAAAGACACAGAGTTTTTCATTTTTTTAAAATATGGTCGTTGCCAGTTCCAATCCTTTTGCTAGTTCCAATCCTTTTTTACATATGGTCGTTGAGTGAGGGTTATTTCAACTCTTTTTTGGAATCATTTTTACTTTATCTCATATTATTTTCCCATCTATATTTTACCTACGATCAAACATAGATTTTATAAATGCTACCTAATTTCCCCGGTAAATTTCTTACAACCAAACAACTTTTTTTTTTTTACATTTTCCTATCAAACTCACTTCCCCCCATTTCCCTATCAATATCATTTCTCTATTATTCTTAAAATTTCTCCTAAACCAAACACCCTTAACGTTAGGGTTATGTGAGTGCTTGTCAATGGTTTGGTGCGTGCAAGTTTAATTGGGAGTGTTCATTTTCATACCCGCTTCAATTTCTTCGTTGATTCTGTTGCAGTGAGAAATGGGCACTTTCTGTTTTTGATTTTTTCGTCCAATAAAGAATCAAGATCCAAGCTTTTTCTTTTTTCCCTAGCGGATTTTTGATTTGGGATCAATATTTTTCCTCTTGCATTTTGGGCTTCGTAGTGCATTGAATTTGTGCGGCATTTACTGGAATTTGGACCCTGCGAACTGAACAAAGTGACATGCTGCGATGAAGCGTGGTGCCTGAACTCTTCGCCACACTGCTCATCACCATACAAGCTCCCATTAGCCTTTGTTGGCAAACCATTTCCTGAGTTTAGAGCCACCTTCTCATGGCCCATGCCAGGATTCAATTGTTTATCAGCATGGCAAACATCGGTTTTTGATTTCTTAGGAGTCCCTGATCTACATTGATCAGCATCCATCTTGCGTTTCAATTTAATATGCTTTCTATCACCTGCATATGGGTGAAAAAAAATTGACATTTTTAATTAAAGAATATCTATAATTGTTTATTAACAACACAAAAATAAATCTGAAATCACAAAATATCAACTCTGAAATGAACGAAATACCTCCATTTATGTGTTTTTCTTTCTCTTTAGGCATATCTTTCTCATCTATCAACTTCTTCATAGGGTCTGAGTCTGCGGGATGCTGATTCATGTCAATCAATCTTTTATTTTTTCTAGATTCTGGAGCATTGAGCTTTCCAGATTTTGACAATATGTTGATTCTTGGCATTGCCTTTTCCTTAATAACATGTTTCTTCCTTCCTTGATCAGACTTAACATCAGAGCCGGACTTCTTGAGACTCGGGCCACATTGCAAAGCATCAGCAGAGCTCACTCCAATTGCAGTTCCATTGGCATGGCTTTCCAAGGCATAAAGTGCATTTGTTGTGTCGTCCTGACTAAAGTCACAACTATTCATCCCAGGCCTAGCAATTTCAGAAGAACAATGAGGAGGCAATAATACATAGAGCACAAACAAATGTATACAATCATGGCGAAATAAAAAAAAAAGTAGTCCTATTATTGCTTAAAATACAGCATCAAACTAATTGTATACAATCATGGGGAAATAAAAAAAAGTAGTCATATTATTTTTTAAAATATAGCATCAAACTAATGGTATACCTAGCATAATATGATCATGCAAAATTCCAACCAAAATGAGCAATCAACTTACAGCCAATTTAGCATGCTACAGAACCATTTCTTTGGAAGCTGATTTGGCTTTATACCAGTAGGTAGAAGCCGCCACTGCTCGCAACTGTCACAACATACCCATTCTGCAATAAGTTGAGGTGTTGCTACTGCTGAAGCAATCATTTCAGGAGCAGGGCCATTTTCAGCAATATGAAATGAACCTGAAGCATCTTTTATGCATGGCCCATCTAGCAACTGGTTAACCACTTTATTGCCACTTGGTCTTTCCTTTGCTTTAGCCCCAAACACACTCTGTTTTTTAAAATTATTAATGTTAGCATCTTTCATAGCACTATTACCAGGAGGACCATCAACTTTCCATTCTGATTTTTTTTCTTTCAATGAATCTTTGTTACTATGTTTGACCTTTTTGTCCTTCAGTGACTTTGATTTATTCATTTTAATTCCATGAGTAAGGCCAATGCCAGCACTCCCTTTATCAGTTATCATTGCATCATTACTACCGCCAAAGCTATCTTTTCTTGCAACAGCCTCCGCTTTTCCAGGAATTTGAACACCTTTTGACTTATTTTTGCCCTCATATACATCTGTTACCTTCTGATGGGTCTCATACTTTTGAGGAACTTGATCTACCTTACATTTTAAGGCATCATACTCAACCATTTTGGAAATCATGTTATCATTACATTTTACAGCATCATGCTCAACCATTCTGTTGTCTTGAATAACTTTTTCCTCTTCTATCAAGGAGAGAAAACTTTCATGTAGAGGTGATATTAGAACACCCCCGGGGATATGACAGGAAGTCATAACCTATATCATTAAATAAATGGTAAATACTTCAGTCTTTCTAATGGAATCAAACAGTATAGAAATGGAAAAGGTCCTCTACCTGAATAATGGCAGTTGGAGAATTTTCAGTATTCTCTTGAGATACAGGTGGCTTGCCTTCACTTTCCACAGGGCTGTTCCCCATTGAGGAAGATGGAGAGATATCAAGCCCAAGGTCACGATAAATTGCTGCCTTCTTTTGTGCTAAGATATGAGATTTCATTTTGATTGGAAACTTCAGCGGTCTTTGGTCAGTTGAATTTCCTGTCTTTTTTGTAGTATCATCTTTCAAATTGCATCTCTCAGCTGCATCACCGGAAGAAATTCTTCTTCCTTTCAACACTGAGTTATCTACTGAAGGTGCAACTGCTTTTCCAAGCCTCGCAGAAGGAGGCACATTTGAAGGTGCTTCGGTGTTATGAGACACAGCCTGAATAAAAACATAACCAACAGTGTTGAATTAAACTGTATTCCTTCCATTCCAACATATATGGCAGCATGTATTACCTTCCTATAAAATAGTAAAATAAACAAAAAACAATATTGATATACCTCAATGTGGACATTGATAGGAGATTTAGGTGAGTTGTGGTTTCTTTGTGGAATCTTTGAATGAGACCGAAAACAAGGAGAGCATTCATAGGTAGGTAAAAAGGAACCATAGCCACCAAATCTTGCACCTGAAAAATATTTTTCATATCTGAAAACATCACTTTTGTGGACGCAAAGACGGCTCTTTCATTTCTCACTACAAGCAATGACTTTATTATGCCACTTACCCAAATTCTCAGCAGTCACACCACCTTCAAAGTCCTTTTGAAAATGGCCCAGAGCATGTTGAATCCTCTCATCCTACAAGAAACAGGAAACAACTTCTTAGTCCTAATATTTTCATAATGAAATTTAACCAAGATGACTTTAAGGAAAAAATGGCATTCATCATTCATCAATAATAATCACAAGGAATATGAAGCATGATAATACAAGGAAACTTGAAGAATTGTCATTAGTTCATCTATTTTGATTTGTAGGTACTATCCTTATCAGAGGCTAAAATATAAATGCACATTAACAACGCAACAACAATATGATAAATATCTAGAAGATCAACTTGCATCAAGACCATTTCACACAAGAACTAATGGTACTGTGCATAAATTTATTTACTAGTTGTTGGTGATGGGTGTGGTAGATACAGTTACTTGGTAACTAGTAAACTATGCTTTTCACTCGTGAAGCAACATGATAAGCATCTCCAGCATCATTACGCCAACAAAATCAGTTCATGATATTTATAGGCAGTTTTCAAGGATTGATTCATTATGCCATGCCTGTTAGTTCACAAGTATCTCAAGACATTCTACATTGATGCTGAATTTCTTTTCCTTTAACAAACAATGTAGGTTTATTTATGAAGCCCAGTAATCAATAGTTGTCTTCAGTTGGTATTATATTTAGTCCCTACAGACAGAAGTTTAATTATGATAAATTCTATAACACTTTCATTCCCTATTTTCCTCAGGAAACAAATACGTTAATACATTGAAAGACCATGTTCAATGATAGTAGTACAATGAATCAAATTTTAGTGATCACCCAAAACATAAAACAACCCAAATTCAAATGGGAAAATTTTGAACTTGGTCAAAAGTGGATTCAAGTAAGCCCTTACAATGTAAGATGGAGAATCAAGGTAAACGTTGCCTTCATCAGTATCCTTATAATAGCAAGCCTCTCCTTCCTCGAGCTCAGTATGCGCTTCCATCACCACGAGCCACCAAAATTTTCTAGCCCTAAGCCAAACCACAGAATTCAAATAGTAACCCATTTACATTTGAACCTTCTCGGAAGTCCATCATAACTTCAATAAAACCCCCAAAAAAGTGGCAAAAAAAAAAACCCAAAAAAAAAACCCAAATTTATGAAAGAATGACCCGACCCACAGAAGCAAACACGAAACCCTCAAAAACCCAGAAGGGAAATCCGTAGAAAGGCACAATGATCAGGCCATAAGCCAACCTTTCATTGACGTATAAGTATATAAACCAGAATAAAAATCATTACTTGCATTAAAAATTCAATTTTTTGGCTTTAACCCCGCAACCTTGTAACAAGATGAGACGGTGGAGATCGGCGAAACCGATCAGTGACCACCGGAATGAATTTTGATGGCAAGTTCAAAACGGATTCCAAATCTTTCACTTCGCTCTCTGTGTATTTGATGTGTGCACACAGCAAAGAAAAAACTGGTCTCTGGGCTTATCATTTTAATTATTTGACTAAATTAAGTTTAATCGTAATCTTTTTACTTTGTGTGTGTGGGGGGGGGGGGGCATAAGGATTAGGATTACGGATAAAAAAATTTAAATAAAATTACCTACATTGGGATTACGTCAAAAAAATCATATAAAATTAACCCTTGACTCTCTAGGGATTAGGATTACTGTTCTAGAGATTAGGATTACCTTTGCTAACTTCTAGAAGAAGAGAATAATCCCGGTTGGTAACCAAAAAAAATACAATAAAAGTAAGAAGAGAGAGAGTAGTGGAGGAGAAAGGTTGAATAGTGAAGTTTGGTAGACTGTGCCTCTATTTATAATTGAAATTTTGGGAAACTGGGCCGGGCCGGGCCACAGGGGCCTACAGCTGATGTGCCTCCGGCAAGTGTGATTTTTCTGTGTTAAAATTGACAAGAATTGAGTCATAAGAGAGCAATTTAAATACATATTTGCTAATTATGTTGATTCTTTGTATGTCAATAATATGCATCTTTTAGTTGTGTTTTTACAGGAAAAAGAAGTGAAATTTGAATTCAAAACTGTTTTTAATTTAATTCTTTCGTTACGTAATAATTTTTAATTTAATTCTTCAGTTACGTAATAAAGTTTTAATTAAATCTTTACGTTATACGTTTCGGTAATAAAGTTGTAATTAATTACTCCATTACACGTTTCATCAGAGGGGTAATTTTGGAAGACGCGGAGAAACCCTAGTTGCTACCTATGTAAAGGTTCCTCTCCACACACTCCATGGCACACAATTCAGTCTTCAGAGGAAATCCCACCCTAGTTTCTTTCTTTTTTTTGATTTTTTTATGGCTCAGAATATCGCTAACTCATTACTGACTCATTATTGACTCAATGCTAACTCATCATGACTAATCAAATTATATTTGTTCACTCATCCTAATCCAATCAAACATTACAATCAAATAATCAAACATTAAAGCATAAATGATCAATCAATTAATCACAATTTATCACACAATATTATTATTACTATTAATTTATAATTTATTACTATTATTATTAATTTATTATTATTATAAATTACTATTATTTTCCTGGGATATCACAACGTAACTTTTCGAGATCTACGTAATGATATCTTATTTGACATATTTTGTCTCTCGCACAAAAATTTGAATTTACAATAATAATACTATAAGAACATTTAAACCTAAATTAATAAAGAGAAAATCAATGTCAGCATTAGAAACATTCCTAGTAAATAGTAAAGATCCTTATGATTACGGTAAATGTTATATTAGTTGCAGATAGCTTACCAAAACAAAATTAGTTGCAGTTACGTTGTCATTCTCATTAATCGCATCTAGTTGTTTTATCAATATTAATTATGCATGTTATTGAGGTATATAGTAACAATTTGAATGAGTTTATTGATGTGCCTCTAGCAAGTTATGTTTTTCAAGCCAAAAATAATAGGAATTTAATTATAAAAGAGCATGTTTTGTCTATTAATTGCTTTTATTATTTAGTTTTTCTATTTTTTGTTTATTTCTCATTTTTTATATGATTTTTATAGGTTAAAGTGTGAAAGAGATTCGAATATTTGAAAAACAAGGAAGGGAAGACCGCGCGAGAGACCAAACAAAGCTCCAGAGAGTCGCGCCACTTGAATTGAAATTTGAATTCAAAATTTGAATTCAAAACTGTTTTTCATTTAATTCTTACATTACGTAATAAATTTTAATTTAATTCTTCAGTTACGTAATAAGTTGAAATTAAATCTTCCGTTATACGTTTCACCAGAGGGACATTTTCGGGAAAGAAGTATTGTGTTGTGCGAGGAAAAAAAAGTCTTATAAACTCTTCACAAAACCCTAAGAGGAACTCAGAAATTGGGAGGCAGATCTGGACACATTGAGACAGATTCAGAGATTCGGAAGAACACAGATTCTGACACATTCTCAGACGGAGGCAGATCTGGAGGAGAAGGGCCCTGGAGGCGTTCTTCGTTCTTCATCTACTTTCTAGTATTTCTTTATCTTCTATTTAATTTTATGTCGAATTTTAGATCAGCGATCATGATGTTGATCAGCTAGATCCTTTTTATTATAGTCAGGGTCACGATCCATATGTGAACCCTTGATACGAAGGATTGATTTGTGATTTTTGATTTATATAATTATCTTTATCTTTACTCTGTGCGAATTTTATATTCCCTTTGTTAGAGTTGATCAATCTGATAGTTGGGGATATTCTGAGGATCAAAACCCTAGATAGGAATATTGGGGTTTTGATCTGGAAAGGGGGTAAGATAACAATCTGTATGCGTGCTAGGAATAGACGTGTATACGATTGCAGATGCTTAAATTATCGCGCCCATTGCTTGATCCCATGAGAAACATTGCAAAGAATTGGGGTTTCTCATGGGATTAAAGGGTTAACCCTGCAAGGAATTGACGGTTAACTATTAAATCTTTTTATATGATAATTTGTCTGAGTGATTATATAAATAATTATTGTAAATCAATCCGGAGTAAAAAGCGGGGATCATTTGGTGAATGAACCCTGGCTACAATGCTTTTCTCATAATCTTTACAAAACAATTTTCAATCTTATTGTTTTATTTATCAACACAAAAATACAAAAACAAGTCCTTTTATTTTCATATTACAATTTTACTCAAATTGACAATATTTGTCAAAACCCTTTTTGAAATCGTCCATTCTTAAAGGAAAATTTTAATTGATATTAGATCCTAATCCCTGTGGAGACGAACTTTTCTTATCACTTTATTACTTGTGCGATCGGTATACTTGCCGGAGAGCATCATTTATCAACAAAAAAAACAATTTAAGTGTGTGCTTAAATATCAAAATTTATAATTAAAAACAACAGTTTATCAAAATTTATAATTTTATCCAGTTAACGTCTGTTGGTGACAAAATATCAAATAATTTATATTAAATTTAAGTGTGTGCTTTTCATTTTTATTTTGATTTTTAAGTTTTTTTTCATGATTATAAAAATGTTAGATTATTATTTTATTTTATTTTTGGTAAAAGAAAGGGCTTAACAGCCCAAGAAACAACTAGACAATATAAACGTTCCTAATGCTAGTAACAACACAAATATCAGCAAAAAATAAACAACTAAGTCCAGGAGGAACATGACTAAACTCCTTATAGGTAGAGTTCTGACCGGGGCAAATCAAATGGTTGGCAAGCCAATCAGCACATTGGTTTCCTTCACGGTGGATGTGTTGAGCCTTGAGATCCCAATCTTTGTTCATCCAAGTCCGAATGCAAGTAACAATATGCGACTCTCGGACATCATTACCTTTGTTGGTAAGCAGCGTGAACACCGAAGTGAAGTCACTTTCAATAATAAGTTTCCTAGACCCTTTGTTCCAAGCAAATTCCAAACCTTTCCAAAAAGAAATTATTAACCTAAAAAATAATTATAAGGTAACAATTTTATAGTTATTTCCAAAAAGAAATTATTAACCTATAAAATAATGGAGCCTAAGAGTACAGTTCTAGCAAAAATTAATAACACTACTATTAGTGCATGAGAGAAAGTTCTAGAAAAAAAAATGAGAGAAAGAATAAAGAATATAAAATAAATACATATTAAGGAAGCTTTATCAAAAAGAAATTTTTTTTAGAGAAATAAGAGAGAGAGGGGGAATAAAAGAGGGGAGTCTTGGGAATTTTTGAGGAAACTCTATTATAAGAAAAGTAGATAAAGAAAAAAATATATAAACGATATGGTAGTGCTATTTTTATTATTATTTTTCTTTTGTTTCGATGAGATACCATGAATGTTTTGATAAAACTATTAAGGTTGGGATAATTTTTATTATTTTTTTATTTTAAATGACACAAAGTTGTCATTTTTAATAAAACTGTGTCGTTTTGATGTATTTTTACTGTAATAATAAGGATCTTTACTATGAATGTTTATAATCATAACAGTGGTTTCTGTTTATTAATTTGAGTTTAAACGTTCTTATGGTATCATTCTTGTAAATTCGATTTTTTTGTGAGAGACAAAATATGCCAAATGAGGTGTCATTACGTAGACCTCGAAAAGTTATCTGCGATAAAAAAATTACCTAATTCGGACACCTGAGTCAAAAGTTATGGACTTCTAAAGTTTTACAGTCAAACTGTTGACTTTTGTGCCACGTGGTAGCACCTGGTCAAACACGCCCCACAGGGGAGTGTCTCTCTCCTCAGTCAAGCCCCAAAGGGGAGTGTCTCTCTATAACCAGTCACGTCCTGTGTGGCGTGTTTGACTGCTATACCTACGTAAATAGTTTCAAAATGACTACATTTAAGCAATTATTTATTAAAAAAAATAATATTTAAATTTTTTTGCCATCACTACACTAATGAAATATCAATTCCCCATTTATCGTTGTATCCCTATATATACATATGTAATAGCTGAATGAGAATAACATATATCTTCTCTTAATTTTATAACAGATTTCAAATACTTGCTTTGTAAACAAATTGTAATAGATTTTGTTGTAATCTTAGGGGTGTATTGGATTATGATTTTAAAAGACTTTTTTTGAGATAATTTTTTTTATAGATTTTAAAAAACTATTTAGAATTAGAGGGACTTTAAAGACTTTTTTTACAATCAAGATTTCATAAGATTGGATTTTAAAGGATTTTAATAGAATTTATAAGATTTGAAAGGACAATATGGATTTATAAGATTTTAAAAAATCATATGAATTTTTAACAAACATTCAAAAAGAGTCAATAAAAAAATAACAAAGAAATGCAATGAAATTAATAAAAAAAAGTAAAATCTAATATAATTTTCTCAATTCGTAAAACCTAATATAATTTTTAACAAACATTCAAAATTACTAAGCAACAACTATTTACATATCTAAAGTTATACTAGGTCTCCATGCATAAGCATTTTCTCGTTACTGGTCTTGAGTTTGACCAATGGGTTAAAAATTATCTTCTTTATTTGGTATCAAAGCTATGTATAAAAACTAGTATAAATTAAAAAAAAAATTAGTTTATCAAAAATAAAAACTAATATCATCTTATTAGAATGGTTATCAAGCCCTATCTCATATTTGAAAGTGAAATAATATTTGAATATACTTTATTCATATACATTTACCACAAGTATTTTCACATTTTAAAAAATACATTTTTTTATTATTTTTTATCAATTCTTAACTTCTATTTATTTTCTTTAAATTTTTCATTTTTTACTTATTTTTAGTTATTTGATTTTTTATAAAAATATTTTCAAATTTTAAATAAGATTGAGTGCCATTTTAAACGAATTAGTAAATAATTACAACATTTTATATCAATTACCTTAAATACATATTAAAATTACAAAAAATACATTAATAACTAATATATATATATATATATATATATATATATATATCATACATATATATATATATATATAACTCTTTAATTCTACGTCTCTTTTTAATTTAGTTTTTATTTTTCTTATAAGGTATATAATATTTTTGAGACAATATTACCTTAAACACGTATAAAAAAGTAGGGAAAAGTATGTATCCTTTTAAAGGATACACACTTATATATATATATATATATATATATATATATATATATATATATATATAACTTTTAAGAGAGATAAAGAAATAAAATTGTGGAGGAAAGAGATGAGGGAAAATCTTGTAGTTTAAAATTTGAAAATACACATTATATTCAATAAACCCAAAAAAATTATGTGATTGTATATGAGATTAGTTATTGTTTTAACCTTACTGGTATGTGATGTGACGTGACATGACAATGAATACGAAGTGATATCATTTCTTTTCCTTGTCAGGATCCGTGACATTAATAAACGAACAATTACTAAATAAAAAATATAATAAAATTGTAAGAACGAAATATATAGTAATTCTCTCAATTACACAGATAAGTCATGTGGGGCCTACCTGTAGAGATTAGTTTCAGAAGTAGTTTAAGCAGGAAGAAAGAAGGAAGGAAGAATCAGAGGCAAGAAGTTGTGAAAGCTTTTTTCTATCTTCTTTATTACTCATTTTGACTTATATAGTATTTGTAAAAATAAAACTATTACAATGGACTCAATATCATAAGATAATACTAAAAAGCCCAATAATCATTAAGTCTTCTGGGCTGTTGTGTTACTCTCTTAGGCCTGATTGCAACATTGCCCTCCCCATCAGATTGGGCCTTGTCCGCAATGGCCTCAACGACTCCCTTGGCAACCGGTTGTGAAGTGGAGGACAGGGTTATAGGTGGCCAGGGATAAGATTTCCTTGTATCTGATTGGTTGGATGGGCGGTGGATTGATGGTGATTGGTCGAAGGATAGGTGGGCTCTTCATGAGGAGGAAGTGGAAGCCCTTTTGCCTTGGGGAACTTACTTGTATGAATTTCATGGAAAAGACTCCAGCTCTCGTTCGTCTTCCCACGTTGCTGCTTTCGGTGGTAGATCCGACCACTGTACAAGCACCTGGGGTAACTCAACCCCTTTCTTCCATATGGTGCGATGAGCCACCACAGCTATCGGTGTATGGCGAGAAGGAATGTCTGTCAGAAGCTTCATTCTCATCAATCTCCTTTTAGACTTCAGAAGCTTTAGCTGTGACTTCAGCAGTTTCACCAGCATCACAAATTGAACTTGACAGAGGCGTCCTTTTCAAGTCATTCGACAGAAAGTCTTTACAATCTGGTGTTCTATTTCCAAACCTTTTCTTTGTATGCAATGTCATATCTTCCTCAGAAATGGTCTCATTCATATATCTGTTGTCTTGAATAACTTTTACCTCTTCTATCAAGGAGAGAAAACTTTCATGTAGAGGTGATATTAGAACACCCCCGGGGATATGACAGGAAGTCATAACCTATATCATTAAATAAATGGTAAATACTTCAATCTTTCTAATGGAGTCAAACAGTATAGAAATAGAAAAGGTCCTCTACCTATATAATGGCAGTTGGAGAATTTTCAGTATTCTCTTGAGATACAGGTGGCATGCTTTCACTTTCCACAGGGTTGTTCCCCATTGAGGAAGATGGAGAGATATCAAGCCCAAGTACACTATAAATTGCTGCATTCTTTTGTGCTAAGATATGAGATTTCATTTTGATTGGAAACTTCAGCGGTCTTTGGTCAGTTGAATTTCATGTCTTTTTTGTAGTATCATCTTTCAAAGTGCATCTCTCGGCTGCATCACCGGAAGAAATTCTTCTGCCTTTCAACACTGAGTTATCTACTGAAGGTGCTCTTAAATCATGAAATGAATGTGGACTATAGGAAGCATTTCCAAGCCTCGCAAAAGGAGGCACATTTGAAGGTGCTTCGGTGTTATGAGACACGGCCTGAATAAAAACATAACCAACAGTGTTGAATTAAACTGTATTCCTTCCATTCCAACATATATGGCACCATGTATTACCTTCCTATAAAATAGTAAAATAAACAAACAACAATATTGCTATACCTCAATGTGGACATTGATATGAGATTTAGGTGAGCTGTGGTTTCTTTGTGGAATCTTTGAATGAGACCGAAAACAAGGAGAGCGTTCATAGGTAGGTAAAAAGGAACCATAGCCACCAAATCTTGCACCAGAAAAATATTTTTCATATCTGAAAACATCACTTTTGTGGATGCAAAGACGAATCTTTCATTTCTCACTACAAGCAATGACTTTATTATGCCACTTACCCAAATTCTCAGCAGACACACCACCTTCAAAGTCCTTTTGAAAATGGCCCAGAGCATGTTGAATCCTCTCATCCTACAAGAAACAGGAAACAACTTCTTAGTCCTAATATTTTCATAATGAGTTTTAACCAAGATGACTTTAAGGAAAAAATGGCATTCATCATTAATCAATAATAATCACAAGGAATATGAAGCATGATAATACAAGGCAACTTGAAGAATTATCATTAGTTCATCTATTTTGATTTGTAGGTACTAACCATATTAGAGGCTAAAATATAAATGCACATTAACAACGCAACAACAATATGAGAAACATATAGAAGATCAACTTGCATCAAGACCATTTCACACAAGAACTAATGGTACTGTGCATAAATTTATTTACTAGTTGTTGGTGATGGGTGTGGAAGATACAGTTACTTGGTAACTAGTAAACTATGCTTTTCACTCGTGAAGCAACAGGATAAACATATGCCAACAAAATCAGTTCATGATATTTATAGGCGGTTTTCAAGGATTGATTCATTATGCTATGCCTGTTAGTGCACAAGTATCTCAAGACATTCTACATTGATGCTGAGTTTCTTTTCCTTTAACAAACAATGTAGGTTTATTTATGAAGCCCAATAATCAATAGCTGTCTTCAATTTGTATTATATATAGTCCCTACAGACAGAAATTTAATTATGATAAATTCTATAACACTTTCATTCCCTATTTTCCTCAGGAAACAAAAACGTTGATACATTGAAAGACCATGTTCAATGATAGTAGTACAATGAATCATATTTTAATGATCATCCAAAACATAAACCAAACCAAATTCAAATGGGAAAATTTTGGACTTGGTCAAAAGTGGATTCAAGTAAGCCCTTACAATGTAAGATAGAGAATCAAGGTCAACGTTGCCTTCATCAGTATCCTTATAATAGCAAACCTCTCCTTCCTCGAGCTCAGTATGCGCTTCCATCACCACGACCCACCAAAATTTTCTAGCCCTAAGCCAAACCACAAAATTCAAATAGTAACCCAATTTACATTGGAATCTTCTCGGAAGTCCAGCATAACTTCAATTAAACCCCCAAAATTATTTGGGCTTAGAAAAAACTGGTCTTTGGGCTTAGAATTTTAATTATTTGACTAAATTAAATTTAATCATAATTTTTTTCTTTTTTTTATGTGTGTGGCATAAGGATTAGGATTACATATAATAAATATTTTAAATAATGTTACCTACAGATTACCTAAAGATTGAGATTACATCAAAAATTCATATAAAGCTAACCCTCGACTCTCTAGGGGGTGTTTGGTTGAGGGATCTGGTTGAGATTGTTAGGGAAGTGAGAAATGGGCATCTAAGCTTACCATGTTTGGTTGAAGGTTTTTTCAAACTTACCCACCTAAATCAGTTTGCTACATAACCAAGTTGCATATGTTTTATGTCCATTTAGTCAGCGAAATTTATCCCATGGCAGTGTGGTATTGTAGAAAAGCCGCAGACTAGATTCTATGCAAAGATGAGTGTACCCTCACTTTGCCCCCTACCAAATCGACTTTGTTGACTTTGTTAGAGTGGTCACTTTCCAAAAGGGCAAGACTTGGAAGCTTATCAGTGTGGGGGGAAACAAGTGATAAGTCCTGTATCTATTTTGGAAGCTTCTTTTTCTTCCAATAGTCTGGATGAAAGCTCAGGTAAATTGCAACCGACCAATGAAGTGCCACAACTTCTAATTTATAGGTTTTTCCTTAATGAACTGGACACTATGACTGATGATGCTATGTGGACAAATTTTAATGGCTTTGTGGGTTGTGAGGATTCTAAACATGAGGTGCCCCTTTTGCTCACCGGAAACCTCGACAAACCAAACAGCCGTTCGTGTTAGATATGTTTTTTTTTTTTTTATTATTTGGAGCTTGGCAAAGGACACGGGTTAAGGGCATCATTTGAATAAATTTTAAATACAGGTTTATTTTTGTAATATCAATTAGTTTCCCATCTATATTTTACCTACACCCAAACATAGACTTCATAAAAATTACCTAATTTCCCCATCAAAATTTTATCAAACCAAACAACTTTTTTTACATTTTCCTACCAAACTCACATTCCAACCATTTCCCTATCCATCACATTTCCCTATTATTCATAAAAATTTCTCCTCAACCAAACGCCCCTTAAGTTAACAGTGAAGCCTATAATCATTGGAAACAACAATAACAATCCAATCATTCGTCCATGTAATAAAAACGAGACAAAGTTTTATATTGACTGTACAAAAGTTATGTTGCACCAGGGAATCCGGAATATGATATGATAATTTGATATATTAATTCTAAAAAATATTAAATTTTGACATGTTAGCATATGTTTTGATATTATATATTATCTTTAATTTATGTAGTGTATATTATATTTAATATTCAATAATTTAACAAAAAAATAAAACTAAATTTATAATATCCTTCAATTTTGCAAAGAAACATAATATATCAAAAATATTTATATTAAATTCAATAAAATTGTAATCGTAATTTAACAAATTTAATTGTTGGAACTCAAAATACAAGCTAATATTTGAACTTTTTTTTGAGTCTTTGCAACGAGTATTGGAGTGTCGGATAGTGTCAGAGTATCAGAAAGTGTCGGACACAACACGCCAGAATTTTTAAAATATCAATAGTTCATAGTCCAACAGAATCCTGCGAGCTTGGGACTTACCCTTAGAAATTTGGTTCCCAAATTTACCTAGTTAATTAGTTGCAACATTAGTCATGGTCAAATAGTTAAAAATGAGATTTTATTTAAAAACAAAAGGAGAATAAAAAATAATAAAATGTAAAATCCTAACATAAAAAAATATAAAAAAATAAAAGAACTTGAAATATTAATAAAAAAAATTGGATAAAAAATTATAAAAAAATAATGATAAATCAAAATTTTAACTATTATAATCACAATAGCTCAATTCTGTTTTCTTCAATATTTTATTTCCAGTTCTCCATAGTTTTTGTTTAATAATTATGTGCATATGATTACTAAAAAAAAATTATGAGCATATAGTACATATATATTTAATTTCCTACTAGTGCAATTATTGCAGATGGAACGTCTTAATTATCGTTTGACATGGTAACGCCTCTTTTCTCACCAGCTACGAAAGATTCCCGTACCATATTGTTTGCTTAAGTTTTGTTGTGTTAGATCAATGTTATTAAAATCGTCTCGGTCATTGATTCAGTTGAGGTATTAAGTCATTGGGTCACTGGTTCAACCGCATGACCTAATTATTATATACAATTTTATAATTCATATTAAAAAATTATAAATATACTCAAATATTTATAAATAAACGATTAAAATTTCAAATATTTTAATATAAAAATAATAAATCACATATTATTATCCTATAAGTGATCAAATAAAAATATAATGATCGTGATACGGAATTTTACGTTCAGTAAACGACATCTCTAGCTATAAATCAATCAAAATTTCCTGCATAATGCATAATTGAGATAATATTAATATTATAAATACATAACTTACCTAAGTCAATAAATAAAAAAAATATTCAAATACGTCCATTATGATTTTATTTTTTTAAAAAAAAAATTGTAATTTTTTTGTGACCTGGTCGGGTCACCGATTAACCGACCGGGTTACCGGTTTTCATAAAAACTGGCCGGGTCGCATCGGTTATGATGCATGGCCAATCCATTACTTAAACCGGATCGATTATATGATTAGTTTACTAATTTTTTTAGTCGATCCGGATTTAATAACACAGAGGAGGCACACAAGGACGATTAATATCCTTGTATATACAACTTCCAAACTTCATGAATAATGCTTGGCATGTTTCTCCTGTGCCCTGTAGCCAGCTCACCATTGAAGACTTTCTTTTACATCGTGTGTAAGAATATTATCCAGAATTTTTAGCAAAGCCATCAAGGCCCTTATTCCTTTCCCACGTGTTCACATTTTCTCTCCGCGTACACCTAGTATGAATAATACATGCAAATCTACAGCATAAAGGAGTATCATTCATTAATTAGATCAGATTGGAAAAATGTATCGATCCTCACAGCATTCATTATTGCATTATTTTGCCATTAATTAAAATCTTTAAAATAAAGTTTCAATTTTGGGTCTTTTGAAACGGCCAGGAGCAAAGTAATTCGTAGGGACCTAGCATTCATAAGTTCCCTATTAGATCTTAAATTGACAAATTCGTAGTCTGAAGACTTCGAAAGTCGTCATACTATGATTCTTCATAGATCGAGAACAAATCAACAGCCATAACAATAAAAACAATGGAGTTACTGTGTGTTATTGTGAAGGATGTAAGTTGTGTCATTTTAATTTTTTATTCTTTATATCGCGACAGTAATAGTTATAATATGATTTTTTTTTTTTCACGATGTGACTAAAGAGAAAAAAGTATATATTTTATGTTATAACTATGTACTGTTGGGAGTACATAGAGTAAACAAAAAAACTAAAAGCACACACCCGATAGGCCAAAACTTTAAATGCACTTACTGAAAATCAATGGTGTAAACTGTAAATCCTCCGAGATTAAGAAATTTTTGTACTCTACGAGGATGTAAGAAATTTTTTCTCAACAAGGTTATGGTGTCGTCTATACCGAGATCCAATTAGACTTTACATGGAGCACGAGGCTTTTACTCTGTTATAAATGTCCAAAGATAGAGGACAAGGAGTTAGGCATCTCTACAGGCTCAGCCTATTTTAACTGTTCAGTTGTGAAATAACAAGAGATACAGCCTTCCCACAATAGCTGCATCCTTGATATTTGAACTTACAAATATTCAAGTGTGAGTAGTAAAAGTGGTTTGAAATGAACAAAACGAGAATCATATAAGTACAAAAGATCCATAGACTTATGACCTAAATTTTGGATTAAGAAGTGATGTCGATCTATTTATTGTAATTTGTTATTTAATCCATTAATAAAATAATCATTTGTAAAGGATTTTCGGCTCCGTATCATTCTTTAATCGTTGTTATCTCAAATGGTTAAAACTGCTTACTACCTCGACGCACTCATTTCGGATAGGAAAAGTAGTTTTTTAACTTGCCTTGATAAAATAAACATTTCCTGAGGAAAAGAGCCGGAACAAATTTGACGATAAGATTTTTATAAACTTAGAAACCATCAGGTCATCGAAATGCATGGGAGGGAGTTATATTTAATTGAGCTAAGACAAGAAAGGACTCGCCGAAACCCAAGACCACAAGCCCCTTTTATATGTTTTGATATTTATTGCTTCGATAAATTATTTTGCTTTTACTATCCAATGTGTACAAGCCCAATAGATAAAAATCCATTACAATAGAAACCACCTCTGTCGTCCCTTAACTCCTATCTATTCATACTTTGAGCAATATATGGATTATAAACCTTTTATAGTGTTATCCATCAATCATAGATGAGAAGATTATTTTGCTAAATGGCTTAAAAGGCTATATTAATGCTTTAAAATATAAATCAGGACAACCGTGAGGCAGCTTACGTATTGTTTATACCATTTGCACCTCAACTTGGGTAGGATTGTGGTAAGATAAAAATCCAAAGATTTGCTAAAATATTAGCTATCAACAAAATCACGGGAAAGAGTAGGCGAGTCCCTGCGTTAATGAGTAATTACTTGATATTTGTTTAATCAGAAGTAAAAGCCGGTCTCAGCAGAAAACATTGATTATTTCCTTCACTTCTACAGAAAGGCTCAATTTACAAAATTAGTGTAAAATGTCTAACGTGCCTGAATACCATTTCTGTCTACAAGGTTTAGTCTAGTCTTTCTTCTAATGTAAAATGGCGAGTAATCAAATCACGAGTTCCCCTTTCCTGTCCCTTCCCCAATCCATTCAATTAAAAAATGACACCTAAGAAAAAATAAAATAAAAAGTATCTTTTTTAGAGAAACTTTTTGACTTTTTGACTCTTATGGCCCTTATTTAATAATTAATTATTAATTTGACCCTCATTTAAAACTAATACGAAAATTTAACCTCTCCCAAAAACATAAAACCAATCTGCCTCTGTTTGACCGTTGACCACCAAGCCTACCCGGGTACACAGTTACGTACCCGGGTATTTTTTGAATTTTATGTCCCACCCGGATAGATAGGTGTGTACCCGGGTAGATTTCTACGTTTCTGGAAATCCTTTGCATTACTTACCCCGAGTACATAGGTGTGTACCCGGGTAAGTGTTTGAGAAGCAGGGAAGTGCGAGATGTTGTTTCTGGAACTGTGTCTTTCTCCCAATATTTTAATATGATATTAGCAGAAATTATGAGCTGATGATGGATGTAACAGATTAATACATTGTGATATATAACCATAACCACTATAAGTGAATTCTGCGATAGGGGAAGCAAAAAACTTGATTGCAGAGTCAGGCGGCTCATAACAGAGCGACTTAGGGTATTGTTCTATTGAGACGCTTTGGAGTAGAGGCACATGCAAAGTGACACCATTTGTAAAAGTGCAATTTTTTGTCTCAAATATTTTGAGGACTCGTAAATACAGTTCCAGATTTGTGGAGTTACCTGGGGAGTCACTGGTAAATATAATTCCAGACAAAGGCGGACGCAGGTAAGGGAGAAGGGGGCAAGTGCCCCCCTTAAATTTTGATATAAAAATATCAAAATACCCTTAACTTAAATTTTTTTTTTTTTTGGTAAATAATAAACTTAAAAATTTTATTACTTCTATCTCTCACTTTCTTATCATAGCTATCTCATTCTTTTCTAATTCAAGTGTTACGACACTTTGTGGTTTTCTTCTCTCTTTTTCTTTCTGTTCTTTTCTAATTCCTAATCTCACTTACACACATATCAAACTACAACATACACCTATATATAGACTTCACCTATCGATTTTTCCTTCTATATAATATAATATTCTAAACTTTTGCTACTTGGACTTTTCTTTCCTTTGCTATAAGTCTACAACTTTCTACATCTTTCTTCAAGACTTCAACGATGTGTTTTGTTTCATAGAGCCATTGAGGCTGAAGGAATTTCCCATACCTTTGTGTCAGCCAATTTATTTGTTGTTTAATTCATTCTTCCTTTGTCACAGCCTGGAGTCAAATCTCAACCTAAAGATAAAGTAGTTATTCTTGGTGATTGAAACCGCAAAGGTTAGATCCCATTTTTTTGCATTTCGAGTGCGGAGGTGCCCACCCTTCATCAGATTCCTGGATCCGCCACTGATTCCAAACAACTTAAGGATTTTAAGGTTCCCAAAATAAAGAGAGGGGTAGGGAACTCTAATAGAGCAACGACACACCTTCACGTCCAATTCTTCTAATGAGTAGCTTTTGAAAAGGAATTGAGATGAAAGAGCAGAGAATGAGAGTTCAAAACGTAAATCGATGTGGAGATACTTTACTGAGCGGTTCAAGATGGTAGAGATCCATGTATTAACAAGGGTCAAAAAGCGATGTAGCCCTTGTTAATACATTAGAACAATACCCTAAGTCGCTCTCTTATGAGCCGCCTGACTCTGCAATCAAGTTTTCTACTTCTTCTATCACAGAATTCACTTATAGTGGTTATGGTTATATATCACAATGTATTAATCTGTTACATCCATCATCAGCTCATAATGTTTCTGCTAATATCATATTAAAATATTGGGAGAAAGACACAGTTCCAAAACAGCATCTCGCGCTTCTCTGCTTCTCAAACACTTACCCGGGTGCTTCTCAAACACTTACCCGGATACACACCTATGTACCCGGGTAAGTAATGCAAAGGATTTCCATAAACATAAAAATCTACCCGTATCTACCCTCAGTAGGACAGAAAATTCAAAAAATACTCAGGTACGTAGCTGTATACCCAGGTAGGCTTCGTGGTCAACGGTCAAACAAGACCAGATTGGTGTTATGTTTTTGGGAAGGGTTAAATTTTCGAATTAGTTTCAAATGAGGATCAAATTAGTAATTAATTATTAAATAAGGGCCATAAGGGTCAAAAAGCCGAAACTTTTTGTTAAGATGTCATTCTCAATAGGAACGACGGGAATGATTTCAATCCAAATGATGGACTACATATAACAATCTAGATTCACCACTATTAAATTAAAAGATGCAAAGTCCAATGACGTAAATAGCACGATAAGTGTTTGAAGAACTTCCCATAAAATTGTGAATACATGTTCAGATTCCAGCCTCTCCAACACACTATCAGCAGCATATGATAATAAGTACGTGAAATCATAGCACACTGTATAAAATTACTACTAAAACAAACCATAATCCAGCCTCTCCAATACAACCATGATGCATGTCCATATTCTTTATAAAACTTTGGGATTATGACCCAAGCAATTGCTCTCTTTGTAATTTTACTAAACCAGACACAATGGCTTACCTCACTACGAAAAAAGGAAAACAAATAAATGTATTTCTATGAAAGACCCCCAAACTCAAGAAGAAACAGAACATATGCGGGTTACTTCTTTCGCTCGTCCGTAATTATTTATGTTTTGACTTGTCGGCAAACACCTCCGTGTAACATATAGGGCAAGCCTGAAAAAACAAGCCCGGCAGAAAAATTAAATGACAGGAATTTCAGCAGACGAGAAAACAAGTACAAAAGAACTTATTATTTCATGATAAATTGGTCAGTATCGTGCCTTATTGATGCTAAGCCATCTGTTCCCACAACTGGCATGATAGACATGTTTACATGGCAAAGTGATCCGCTTGTCCCCCCTTTTATATTCCATCTGGCAAATCACACATCTAAACAAGAAGACGAGTCAGATCAATACATTAGCAGAAAGGAGGCAAGATCCAAATACTTGCTCCTCCACCATAAAAACAATAGATGCAATGTGAACTATGTTTTAACTTAAAAGCTCGCAACAGAAATACCCAGGGTTTTTTAAGTGTAATACCCATCTGGACCTTTTCCAGCTCCAGATTATATTGTGTAAGGTAAGAAAAGTGACACAAAATCCTAAACTTTATTCATTTGATTCTACGCATTTTGTTCTTATTTAAAGATTATGTGAGACAGAATGTAATAGATTTTAGGACTACAATTGATGGTAAATTTATTCATTAATAACCTAAGCATTTTCAAGTTCACAAGAATTTAACTGCCTCTATCCACTTCTAATTTATATATACTCTTCATGTGAGACCTGCACCTTGTCGTTCATTACCTCATAATACATTCTATGTAGGCTACACAAAGTAGTAATTGGGCAGAGAAAGAAGATAGATCACTCTGACTAAAATTAGCCCAAAGAATAATAGCAATCTATAATCCCTTCAGATCAATTCGGACCCGGAAGAAAGTAGAATTGTTTCATAACAATTAGTCAACCAAGAAGTAGATTTGATGAAGTAAATGCAGAAACAAGGATTGCGAAGGCTAGACACGTGAAAAATAAAATATATATAAAGGGTGGATGAGGAAGAAAAGCAACAAAAGCATTAAATTAGAGAGTCCAAAAACCCAAATATTACCTCTCATCCCGTGACTTCTTCCTCAAGAAGAATCCACCCTTGTACTTTGAAACTGGAAGCAAGGAGATCTGTTCTTGGGTGAGACCACGGCTTTGAGTTCCAACAGCCTCACCTAATTCAAGTAGTTCCTGCAATAAATAATACAATATTAATGTCGGGAAATGGCAAAAGAATCAACTCAAATACAAGAAGTCTGTACTTCCACCTTTTAATAATTGATGATTATAGAGATCTTCACTTAACTATAAGGATTTGAAATCACACGACCAAATGATGCACCGAAACTTCAAAAAACTTGGAAGTGTCTGTGTCCGATACTTTCTGACACTCCCCGACACTCCAACATGTGTTGCAAAGACTCAAAAAAAGGTTCAAAAGTTACGTTGCGTTTTTAGTTCCAACTATTAAATTCGTTGGATCATGATTATCATTTTATTGAGTTTAATATAAATATTTGGGATATCTTATGCTTCTTTGCAAAATTAAAGGGTATTTTAAGTTTAGCTTCATTTTTTGGTTAAATTATTGAATATTAAATATAATATACACTACATAAATTGAAAATATTATTTAATATCAAAATGTGTCCGAACGTGTAGAAATCTAACATTTTTTAGAATTAATGTGTCGAAATGTCTTGTCGTGTGTCGTGTCTGTGTTGATGCAACATAGCTACCAACAGCCACACATTTAATTGAAAAACAAATTTGCACCAATGAGACAATTTTCTAACATAAATGTTTCTTTATTAACTTTTCTTGTTAGGTTAATTGCACTTTTGATTGGCCAATGTGCAATTTCAGCCCAAAATAATTTTTTGCTGCAATCAAATCCCCCAACTTTTCTAATTGAAAAAATCTGGCCCATTCTTTAGTCTTCCATTTAATTATTGAGAGAAGTTAGTGATGTGGCCAACAATTTACACATGTGGCACGACACTTTACTGAGTTGGTGTTTTAATGGACCTACTAGTGACTTTAATCTCTTTAAATTTCCCAATATAAAAAAGTTAAATATAAAATGTTGTACTTAAATATAACAAAATGATGGATTTAAATACTTGAATATGAAATAATAATGTTGTGTATTTATTTAATTCAGAGAGTTACAATATATAGAGACCCTAATGGGCTCTCGTGTGAGGGGGCGGGTTGAGATATATAAAAAACCATTAATGTAACCTCACCTAAAAGCTTAGGGTCTCTATATATTGTAACTCTCTGAATTAAATCAATACACAACATTATTATTTCATATTCAAGTTGGTACCAAAGCTCTTTTGTTATGGGGACCCCCGCTTCTGTCTAAAACTTCATTCGTGCTTTAAAACCTAAGCCCACTGCTTAGGAATCATCTTTTCTTTGTCGTGCATCCTTTCGGCAGAGCCATATAGGGCTGTAAGCTCCTTTAGAATAATTTTTGAACGTGTCAGCACCTCCGACAGCCACCGGAACCGCCGTCCAGCACTGTTCAGGCCGCCGGAGAACTTTTCCAGCGAGTTTTCAACCCGGACTACCTGCGATCAGGATCGTCTCATCCCGGCGACCAATTCTGTGGTAGTCCGACCACCGTCACGTCAGCCACGCGCCTCCACGTGCCGTCCTTCTCCTCTTCGCATGGTGCTCACGCGCCACCTTCAACCGGCGCGTGTGCACTGTTCCGGTGGAGTTTTCCGGCTGTTCTTAGACAGAAATTCTCGCCTTTTCCTCCTCTTTCCGGATCCATGCTTGGTTCTTTGTGGGTCTCACTTTAGACGCGTGGTTCTCCTTGATTGGATATCGTTGGCCTTCGTTTACGGCTTTTATATTCTGTCTTTAAATGGCAACAGCATCCCCTGATCTCTCGGAGGTTAACTCTCCTTGTCCTCCTGTCAAAACTTCCTCAGGAATCATCTCTAACATAAATAAACTAGTCACTAGTGAGTCCATTAAGATGCTTTATTCTAATAAAGTATCATGCCACATGCAAATTGTTAGCCACGTTACCAACTTCTGATAGTAATTGTATAACAAAGTGAAGAAGGAATTGATTTTTAGAATTACGAAAATTATGAGATCAAAATCGTACATTGGTCACAATAGAGGGACCAAACATGTAATTGAGCCTTTTCTTTTCCTGGAAATACAAAAAATAAATAACACTAGCACATTGTTATAATCCATTTGTCCCACTTCTGTTTCTGATTGCAGGCAGATGTTGATAACAGTGGTACAATAGACTATGAAATTCATAACAAAATTGCATTTAAACAAAGTTAACAGTAATATATGTGTAACATCCTAAGGGCTGGCAAGGGCAAAGAGTGATAGCCGGTGCAAAAGAGGCACGGACAATAAGCTGCTCATGCCAAATCTTGCAATTGGGAGATACATGAATGAATCGAATAAACATCCGAAAAGAGGGATTCCAAAGACTATGCAAGTAGAGCTGGCAAAACGGGCTCGGCTTGGCGTATGCAAGCTGTAAGTATTAGTTCAGAATTTTCTTTAATTTCCTTAACGTCACAAAATAAACCTACATTTTGTACCCTTTATTTTGGTTTGGCCAAACATTTTCTCCTGTTAGAATATTAGGATTCTTATTGCTTTAGGACTTCTTATTATGTTAGTAGGAGTAGTCCTATTGGACTTGATTTGTTCATGTTGTAACTTGACCAAGATTATGATAAGTGTTTGTTTATGATTAATCTTGCAAGGAAAGCTCTTTGTAATCATTTCTTGAAACATGTTTATGCAAAGTAGCGAAAAGTATAATAACAAATAAATCAAAAAATAAATCACTTCTAATAACAAATAACAAATTATATCCTAAAATTCTGTCTAAAACTTCGTTCTCGCTTTAAAATTTAAGCCCACTGCTTAGGAATCATCTTTTCTTTGTCGTGCGTCCTTCCGGCAAAGCCATATAGGGCTGTAAGCTCCTTTAGAATAATTTCTGAACGCGTCAGCACCTCCGACAGCCACCGGAACCGCCGTCCAGCACTATTCAGGCCGCCGGAGAACTTTTCCGGCGAGTTTTCAGCCCGGACTACCTGCGATCAGGACCGTCTCATCCCAGCGACCAGTTTTGTGGTAGTCTGACCACCGTCGCGTCAGCCACACGCCGTCCTTCTCCTCTTCGCGTGGTGCTCACGCGCCACCTTCAACAGGCGCGTGTGCATTGTTCCGGTGGAGTTTTTTGGCCTTTCTTGGACAAAAATTCTCGCCTTTTCCTCCACTTTCCGGATATGTGCTTGGTTCTTTATGGGTCTCACTTTAGACGCGTGGTTCTCCTTGATTGGATATCGTTTGCCTTCGTTTACGGCTTTTATATTCTGTCTTTAAATGGCAGCAGCGTCCCCTGATCTCTCGGAGGTTAACTCTCCTTGTCCTCCTGTCAAAACTTCCTCAGGAATCATCTCTAACATAAATAAACTAGAGTCACTAGTGAGTCCATTAAGATGCTTTATTCTAGTAAAGTATCATGCCACATGTAAATTGTTAGCCACGTTACCAACTTCTGATAGTAATTGTATAACAAAGTGAAGAAGGAATTGATTTTTAGAATTATGAAAATTATGAGATCAAAATCGTACATTGGTCACAATAGAGGGACCAAACATGTAATTGAGCCTTTTCTTTTCCTGGAAACTAACAAACCAGTAATATATGTGTAACATCCTAAGGGCTGGCAAGGGCAAAGAGTGATAGCCGGTGCAAAAGAGGCACGGACAATAAGCTACTCATGCCAAATCTTGCAATTGGGAGATACATGAATGAATCGAATAAACATCCGAAAAGAGGGATTCCAGAGACTATGCAGGTAGAGCTGGCAAAACGGGCTCGGCTTGGCGGGCCAACCTGCCCCACCCGTTAAACGAGGCAGGACGGGCTGAGTTTTTTAACCCATCTCAAAAGCTGGGCGGGCTCTTTTTTGGCGGGTTAATAGCGAGCCCGAGGCGGGTCAGTGTAAAATAGACTCGGGCTGGCGGGCTAACCCGCCAAAAGGGACGGGGCGAATCGAGTTTTTCATCCCACTTTCAAAAGCGGGGCGGAGCGGGCTGGTCATTTGTTGGCGGGTTGATGGCGGGGTGGGTGGGATAGGGCGGGCCGCCCACTTTGCCACCTCTATGTGCAGGTATGGGACTGAACAGTTAGGGATAGCTTATAAAAATTAATTGGTACTACCTATACTAACAAGATGCATCTACTTTTTGGTAGCCCGGAACGGAAAAACTCCATAGTTAAGCATGCTTAACTTGAAGCAATTCTGGGATGGGTGACCTCTTGGGAAGTTTTCCCAAAAAGTGTGAGTGAGAACAAAGCATGTTTAAAAGTCTTGTGTTAGTTTGTGGGGATAGTCATTGATCCTTGAAGCGGTCGGGCGTTACAAGATGCAATATTAAGGATTTTACCAATTGCAGTTAAAATATGTAATGCAATCTAGCTCTAGCTCATAAGGACATATGATGGGCCTGCAAGTGAGATGATTAGTTAGTTAGTTAGGGAATTGTTCTAGAATATTCTTAAAGAAAAGAATAAAAGGAGGGGGAGTGTGTGTAGTGAGGTAGGCATGAATTACGTGAATATTTGGGGGAATTAGGGATCTCTTGGAACCTAGGTGTATTGGTTCTAGGTATGAGATAAGGGTCTTTTGGTTTATTTTTCTGCAATTAGTGTTTGTAAGGAATTTGTCTCCATTATTTTACTTTAATATAATTTTCTGGTTCCATCAACATATAATGCACTATAAGAATTTTATGAAATGTTTTGGCCAAACAATATTTTTCAAGATTATCTATCTACATGCAGAATAATGTGTACAAGTACAAGGAAGAAAAGTGAAGCACAAGACAAACAAAAACAGAGAAATAAAGGAATTATCATCCCTTAATCAAATGATTACTAGATTAACTATTGTATATATCTAGAAGATTGACTCTAAGGAAATCAAATATATAATAGCTGTACTTTAAGGAAGCACTATATAATGCCTAGAAAGAGAAAGAATCAAAGACTCAATCCAACCTCATAGGTCATGTTGTCGGGATCAATATTGTCTTGCCAAATGACCTGTAAAACTTAGAAAAATGTCTTAGATAATCATTTATTGTGCTTCTCACGGATGAATGGCTAAAGGTAAATGTAAAAGCTTTCAGATATTCATAGCATTTAACAATTTCGTGCACCAGACTTTTGAAAGCAAATACCTGATAATCATTGGAATTACTATGATGTCTTCGTGGACCTGAAAAGAAAAGAGACAAAGTTGTTTAAACTGTGAGCAAACATTTTATACGTAAGGTAAAAATACTCAAAACTATTAAATGACATCTCAGCAAAGGGGGAACAAGTGAACAAATGAACCAGTCCCGCCTCATGGTTTGTATTTCCTTCTTATAAAAGAACAGGATAAAGATTAATGAAGAGGTTTGGACAGAAAGTGAAAATTAAAAAAGTTGTCTAAAATTAAGAGAAATACCCATTGTCTAGATTCAGAAAGATCAGCTAAATTACAGCAAACCATAAGGATTATAAAAAATGCTCAAGATCATGGCAATGAGATAAGTGTATTAATATCAACAAGTACACTTCTTCATTACGAACCAATACATCTGTAATTCAGCAGGTAAGATAAATTAGACTCTTTCGTGTCCAGGAAGCTATAATCTGAAAATTACTTCTGAGAATTAATAAGTTTACCAGATACTTAACGCTCCAATAGCAGTTTGTCATACATCCCGATGCTCATGAAGGAATCAAGAATACTTTGTCTAAAATGGTAGCAGTGTGAGGTGAACTTTTAAAAAACTTAACACATACCCAAGACTGCATTTCACCACCCAAATATTTCTAAATTGTAATTAATTACTTACAATGTGCAGGACATGTCATTTGTTGTTTTAATTGCTGAGTGTAATCTAAGGCCCTTGTATATTAATGAAAATTATCTTCAGATGAAACTCAAGAACATACATTCAATAGAATTCTCTTGTGTGGCAGTGTTTCCTCCTTCTCCCCATTCTGTACTTACTGCTGCCGTCTGTTCGTTGATTGTCGATGAGTTTTCTGAAGGCCTCCTATATTCATCTACTGGTGGTTCATGATGATTTAACTCATAACCATGACTGTAACGATAGTATGAAGTACTCTCAGGTTCAGATAGTCCAAACTTGTAAAAGCTTGAATTTGAAGGGTATGAACTCTCCTGCATATATAAATGGAACTTTATGTTTTTACTTGAATATTATGAATCTTTCTACTAGCCTTCCATTAATATCAAAAGAAAAACAAAAAGTTGCAGATAAAATAGTGAAACACAGAACAGTCTTTCCAACAGATATACATTAAGGAAACAAGAAAATAAGTAGAATAATTCTGTCTGTGCAAAGCATCAAATAACTTTAACAGAATATAGAAGACAATCTTTGCATGCACCTGAGCATGTGATGCACCGGAAAAAATGAAGTTGACATGTTCGTAGGTGAGACCTTCAAAATATTCAATAAAGCTTCCTGCTGTATTATAGGGATAGCTGATGTTATTGTAATGGACATCCATGTGTGGGTTCCAACTCATTTTGAATCCTTTCTGCCAGACAAGTAATCTGCATAGTGAATTCACAGCAAATTACAAGAATCAGTGCAAAGACAATGATGCAGACAATCAACAAAATATAAAAGCTTCAGCACAAACATCAATACATATACAAATCAATTCTTCAATATTCACAGATTCACCAAGGAAAGTCCTTCAACTAAAGTTGAAGTAATTAACACTAGACCATTCGCCTCCTACCGTTCAGCTACTCCTAAAATGTGAACCTGCAAAAAGTAAAATTCACACAGATGTTGTGAACAAAAACGTCATCAATTCCACCAAGGCTGTTTTAATTTCGTTTAGTTATTGCTTAAATCCATGCATTCTAAAAGAAGGAATAATCCAGCATGACTAATCTAGCATTTTACATCAAGAATCAAGAACCTTGAGAACTTATTGTTGAAGTGAAATATGTATGTATACATATATGAAAAGGCTTTAGTACCAAAGCTCGCAATATTATAGCCAGCTATCGACAAAAGTCATCCTTAGTATTCTAATAAGTCCATACGACTATATCAAAATGTGTTTCTGATCGCCTAATCAGAAAATTGCAGCCTATGATCGCATAAAAGTTTTTTTTTTTTTTAAAAAAAAATATTCTGAGATCTCTCAGGAATAAACAAAGATTCAATAATGAGGTTATTTTCGGATCAAAGCAAATGAAGAAAAAAACAAAAGAGAGAAAGGAAAATTGTCCTCGCATCCGAGCCTACCATTTATCTTTAGCCTATGGAGATTCAAGCAACGCAATGACAGTGTATTCATCGTCAAACTCCAAATCCATTAGGTTTTTTTTTTTTTTCGGAAACCAAACAAGCCACAAACCGAAGGAGTAGAGTACCTGGTTAGACGGAAGCAACCTCAAAACTCAAGGAGTCACATAGAGTGCATTATCGAGGCCGAAGAATCACGCAGCTCCGGTGATCGTAACGGCAGGGGAAAATGTACGGATCGAAACCAGAAAAGCGTAAACTGTGAAGATCAACAATGATAATTAATTTAAAAAAAAAAAATTGGAATGAGATTAAGAATCAGAGAGAGAAGGATTGGATTCCAACGATTGAAGGATGGAATTGAAAGAACTGACCTAAGCCTTTCTCGCTTTTGCTGCGAGACGAGTGAAAAATGAAAATGGCGAAATGGCTTTGTCACTCTTCGTTTTGTAACTCACTCACTCTCTTCTCTCTCTCTCTCTCTCTCTCTCTCTTTCTCTCTCTCTTTCTCTCTCTCTCTCTGCCTTTACGCACTGCATTGAAGCTGGTTTCACCAACACGCCAACTCCGTTAGATAGACCATGATCAGCTGCATCGCACCTGTTCTCCAACCTTTACAGATTTTTTATTTTCATTTTTTTCACCCCCTAATAAAAGGCCAAACAATTAAGAGAAGCTTTTTATTTTCAGAAATTGTAATTTTTTTATGTGAATTTTTTTTTTCGTTTGTGAAATTAATTTTCTGAAAAGTGAAAATACTTTTTTTTTTTTGCAAATCCTGATTAGAAAAACATTAGCTTTGCATAAGTTTCATGTAACAGGTTATTCTACCTATCATTTTTTTTTTCACCCTACTTTACCTATCATTCTAGAATACCATTAAATCATAATTTTAATTATTATTTATTTTTTTCTCTCTTCTTGAAATTTTGATCTAACTATGTTGGAGAATGATTTAATATTTGAAACTTGCAGGATATTTATACTATTATTTTTTTCTAATATCAATTCATTACTACTTTAATTATTGTTTGATCAAATTTTTCAGCAAAAAGTTCCTTGAAGAAAGAGAATGAAATTGCTAAAAAAGTTTGATGTGATTAGAATGATAGTGGATTGCTGGTTGAAAAAAATGATAATATGAATATTTTAGCCTTTGAAACTTATAAATAATTGATTTTGACGAGGAAGAAGAATTATGATAATTGGTATTTTGTAAGTTACATGGAGGAAAATTAAGTGAAATCAACTTAAATTTATTTTTACTATGTAAGTGACATCAAAGAGAAATGGGTTGAAGTAGCTTTCGTATGATTTTTAACATTGAAAAGCTCATAAGAAAAATGAGATGGAATGGAGTTCCACCAAATTCCAGGGTTCTTGATAGGGACAACCAGAGTGGTTGGCCCGTGTTTAGAAAATGAATCCCGTGAGTGGTGAGTGTGGTTGAAGAGGGGTGACCAAACAAAACTGATCCGATGAAGTTGGTATCAGTTATGGTTTGTTAGGAATCAACATACGACAAAATCTATGCTGCTTTCTATTTTAATGAAATAAAATAATTTTGCTCCATTCCAATTTCATATCATGCCAAGCCATTATCATGAAAATACAGCTTATCATACAGATGAAGCATGTTAGCCTTATTAAGGTGGTGTTATTGCTGATCCTGTTAGGTGTCAGAAATTTGCTTCAGTCTTGGAAGATTGTAAGGTGGCTGATATGGGCTGTGATGGGCCCTTTTTTACTTGGCAAGGTCCTAAATGGCCTAATTTAAGAAGAGTTTACAAGCGGCTTGATAGAGTTGTTGCTAACGTAGAATGGAGAATGCTTTTTGATGGAGCTAGAGTATCTTCTCTGCCTAGACTCTTATCAGATCATAACCCAATCCTTATCAAACTGATTGAAGATAATACTGGTGAGAAAAAGAAGCCGTTTAGATTCTTTGCTGCGTGGCAAGAACATGACAGGTTTGTTGATTTTCTTAACTCTCATTGGGAGCAGAATTTTGATCTCCCTTATATGCTTCAAAGATTAATTCCTGAGATCAGTGTGTGGAACAGAAGGGTTTTTGGGAATATTGATAGGAGGAAAAATAGCTTAATAAAGAGGATTGCAAATATTCAAGGTAGAAGGGAGGATAATGATTCAGTTCACCTGCATACTATGGAGAAACATTATCATGATCAGCTTGGGAGGGTTCTTCTAGAGGAGGAATTGTTTTGGTTTCAAAAATCAAGACAAAAATGGATCACTGATGGGGATAGAAATACCAAATTCTATCACCTTAGTACAGTGGTGAGGAGAAGCACAAATAAAATTTTTAAATTAAAAAGCGAGGGAGATGCTTGGGTAACAAATACTGCTGATCTGAAAGAGATGGCTATAAAATATTTCAAGAGTCTGTTTCATGAAGATATTTTAGAGAGAAGATGGATCATTTCTGATAAGCTTTGGCCTAAGCTTTCGATTTTGGAGAAAAATGAGCTGGATAGATGTCCAAATGATTTAGAAATTAAACAAGCTTTGTTTAATATTGGTGCTTTGAAGGCTCCAGGGATTGATGGTTATCCGGCAATTTTCTTCCAAAGGAATTGGGATCTGATTAAAAAGCAACTTTGCTCTCTGGTCAATCAGATTTGGAGCTATCCGAATTTATTGGCTTCTATTAACTCTACTCTTATGGTGCTCATTCCTAAGGTGCAGAATCCGATGCATATTAGTCAGTTTAGGCCTATTTCACTGTGCCCTGTGGTATATAAAATTGTCAGTAAAATTATGGTTAGCAGGTTGAAGACAATAATGGAGAAGCTGGTGTCTCCTGCCCAGTCTAGTTTTGTTCCTCATCGGCATATTCAGGATAACATTATTGTGGTCCAGGAGTTAGTGCATTCTATGAGGAAAATGAGAGGTAAGACATGTTTTATGGCTATAAAAGTTGATTTGGAGAAAGCATATGATCGGCTCAATTGGAATTTCCTTAGAAATGTTTTAATGGAGATTCAAATTCCTGGGCATCTTTCTGAGTTATTAATGACTGCTGTTTCCTCTCCTAAAACTAGCATTTTATGGAATGGGAACATAACTGATGAATTTCAACCTAGTAGAGGGGTTCGTCAGGGAGATCCAATATCCCCGTATTTGTTTGTGCTAGCAATGGAAAAGCTATCCCATATTATTCAGACTGCAGTGGATGGTAAGTTGTGGCATCCTATCAAAGCTGGTAGAGGTGGTCCGAAGATCTCTCATTTACTATTTGCTGATGATTTAATGCTCTTCTTGGAGGCTAGTGAGGATCAGATCCATATCCTCCTCAGATGCTTGAACCTGTTTGCTGAAGTTTCTGGTCAGAAAATTAGTGAACAGAAAACCAATGTATTTTTTTCTAAGAACACTCCTAGTGAGACTGCTGATAAAATCCTTCAGATAAGTGGATTTAAGAGAGTGACAAATATTGGCAAGTATCTTGGAGCTTTGATTCAACATGGTAGGGTCACTAAATCCTCATTTGCTAGTGTAGTAGATAGAGCAAAGGGAAGATTGAATAGCTGGCAAGCTAAATCCCTTTCCCAAGCAGGTAGAATTGTTCTCTCTCAATCTGTTCTATCTACTTTACCCTACTATCATATGCAGTATACTTTGTTACCTAAGAATATCTGTAATGAATTGGAGAAACTTCAAAGGGCATTCATTTGGGGTGATTCAGTTGATAAAAAGCATATGCATCTTATTGGTTGGGATGCTATCACTAAGCCAAAGAACAAAGGTGGGCTGGGTATTAAGAACCTCGCAGTGATGAATGAAGCGTTTATTGGGAAAATTATTTGGAACTTTCTTAATAACCATGATAGTTTGTGGGTTAAGGTGTTGAAGGCCAAATATGTGACTGTGGTAAATGGGCAGGTTGTATTCAATTGGAGAGCTGGTAATTCTATACTTTGGAAGGCCATGTGTGAGGTTTGGCACAAGTTGAATACTAGATTGATTTGGGACATTGGTGATGGGTCAACAATCAGGTTCTGGGAGGATAGATGGGTGGATCATGATAGCAATTTAGCTAGCAAAGCTCTCATTCCTCTCTCGGATTCTGTAAGGGAAAAGACAATTAATGAATATGTTACTGATGATGGGATGTGGGATTGTGGGTCTATCTCAAATTTCCTTCCGGTTAGTATCATTCAAACAATTCGGAGTATGCTTCCACCTCAAGGAGATGGAGGAGTGGATAGATTCAGATGGAATATTAAAGGCTCTAGTGAGATTGCTGTAAAACACTTGTACAATGCTCTACTTAATGTTGATGAGGAGGAGGAGCATGCGCAGGGTGTATGGTCTTTAATCTGGAGGTTGCATGTCCCTAGTCGGGTCTGTATCCTGTTATGGAAGATTGCTCATGTCCGCTTGCCTACTAGAGATTTGTTGGCTAGAAGAAACATGGCTTCTCCAACCTGCCCCTGTGTCAGATACATGATGAGACCATTTTACATATGGCTCGTGACTGCAATAAAATAAAGCAGGTGTGGATGGAGCTCATTAACCCTGCTTTTTACTCTATGTTTTTTAGTGCAGATTTAAGTTCCTGGTTGCTCCTGAACTTGAAGAATGATGTTGTCATGAAACTAAATGAGCATTGGCCTATCTGGTTCGCGATTACAGTGGATTGTGCTTGGCGTTGGAGGAATGAAGTGGCCCATGGGGAGGAGGATAATTTTTTGGCTTACAAGAGTCAAACAATTATTAGGCAGGTGCAAGAGATCATTTCGGCTTGGAATCTGCGTGCGTTTGGGATGTCTGGTAGAAGACAGATTCACATACCTGTTGTGTGGCAGCCCCCTAATACCGGTTGGATTAAGATTAACACAGATGGGGCATCCAAATTCAATACTAGAGATGCGGCTTGTGGAGGCCTTTTGAGGGATGAGACTGGTAGGTGGATTCAAGGATTTTCCTATCACATTGGTAAGTGCTCGGCCTTTGTTGCCGAACTCTGGGGTGTGCTTAAAAGTCTTGAATTGGCTTGGAATGGAGGGTGGCGTCGTTGTGTTTTAGAAAGTGATGCTAGTTCAGTGATCACTATGCTCTCTAAGTTTGGGGGAGCAGCTCGAGAGTCTCGTTTGGTGACTCACATTCGAGCATGGTTACAAAAAGAGTGGGAGGTGCATCTGGTTCACGTGTTTAGAGAAAGCAATGGATGTGCAGACTGGTTGTCTAAATATCCTTTGGAGCATCATTTGAATAATAATTTCACTATTTTTGATTCTCCTCCTCCTGGGATTTTGCCTTTGTATTTGGCAGATTTTTCGTTGGTTTGTAATTTTCGTAGAGTTAATCTGAACTAGTCTGTGTTGTTGGAAACGGAATTCAAGTATTAGAAACAATAAAAATAAAAATAAAAAATCATGTCAATTTAAAGAATATAAAGTTATATCATTTTAACTAAAAAAAGATATAGATAAAGAGTGAGAGATACTGGAAAAATAAATAAAGATATGGATCTCACTCCTTTATGAGAGTGAAATAACATAAATTATGACATTAGAAAAATAAACACTTTTTTCTAAAATATATATGGAGTTGAATTAAAAACAGCAGGCCTGGCTAAACAAGCAGAATGACATGTGCAAGACGCTTATGAAAACTCCCACGTGTAAAACCCCTTGTTAATGATAGCAAAGTTTGAAGACGCTACCCTTGTTAATTGATCAAGAGAAAAAAAAAATACCCTCACGGATCACGGGGTTTACAGTAAAGAAAGCACACGAAACAAAAATAGGAGAAAACTTTGGATACAATAGTTGTACGTAGCGGCGAAATTGGACTGAGCCGGCTTATAGGATCTAGGCTCAGCCTACGTCAGATTAGACTTAATTTATTATATTTTGTAAAATAGTTCGAACTTATTTAATAAATAGGCTGTAGACCCATTTTCACAAGACCTGGCCTATAAGCCTACAAGTCAGCCTATATTATACTATTTACTTTAAATAAAATAAAATAGAATATGTATGCCTTGAAGAAAAAATAAATTATATTTAATCAATTGCAATTATTTATAACTCAATTATATTTGATTATATTTTAATTGAAATATGACTTTATTTATTATGTAAGAGGAACCAATACATTAGCATGTTAGATTGTGTATATGAATATAGGGTAAAGTGTGTGTCATTTTAAAAGATGTAAAGTTGTGTCATTTTAAGAGAGAGAAAGAGATAGATAAAGGAGGAGAGAGAGTTGACAAAAAATAAAATAAAGGTGTGGGTCCCACTTCTTTGTTAGAGTGAAAGGATATAAGTTGTGCCATTTAAAATGATAAACACTTTTTCCATGAATATATTAAAAGGTTTTTGAGAGGTTATACTTACTACAAGAATCATGATATGCAGTTATTTTAATTTACATAGTATCAATTTATTTGTTGGATTTGATGAAATATATATTATTTAGTTTGAACATTTTACTTTTGAAAATAACTTAAATGCAGATTGTGATGAGTTTTATTGTGATTCATGATTCTGTTTGGATGTTGAAATTGTAATTTTTGGTTTTGCAACAAGATTTGAGTATTTTGTGAAGTTGATTCATTGTTCTGGTTGAAAGTTAAAAATTAAGAGGTTAATGTGAGCTTTTGACCACTGTAGCCCTTAATTAACAATTAATTACCAAATTGACCCTTTTTATAAACTATTCAAAAATTTAACCATTTCAAAAAACATAACATCAATCTACCACTGTTTGACCGTTGACCACAAAGTTATCTGGATATCCCCCTTCCTACCCGAGTATATTTCGCAAAATTTAAATGTTCTTACAGACATTGAGTTTTTACTCGAGTAGGTAGGGGATACCCAGGTACAGCCTACCTGGGTAGGTGGGGAATACCCGAGTACAGCCTACCCGGGTACACCAGTACAAATTACCCGAGTAGACCAGTTGGTTTAGGAACATCAGCAGCTGATCCACCCATTTCTTAGCAATAATGATCCTTTTTGTCTAAAGACAACATACAATATTACTTAGGGATGTCCTAATTGGGTAGTTACGAGATCCGAGAACAACGATGTGTGCTTATGACATTCCGAATTAGACTATACATCATCAAGGTGTGTTTCATTCTCAAAGTGGACATTAGCTTTAAAAAATAGACAAGACAATAACAATGCAATATAGACAATCTATATTTCATTCAAATGGTGGACATGCAAGTACACAATGTTGTCAGGATTACATCCATGATACAACCCAATACATCCAAAAATGGGCTGAATACATTCACCCTAAACCCAAAACATACACCCTGCTAAACCCAAAATACAACAACTGTAATCCAGAAAAATCAACCTTAACCCTACAAAATCCTATTGTAATCCGATTGCATCTCCTCCCCATAATCATCGTCCTCCTCATCATCAGCGTCCAGATCAGTGTGAGGACCCTGTCTGTACCCAGCCTCCAGGCGTGTAACCCTGCTGTCAATCTGGGTCTGCCATTTGCTTGTGCTCTGTCTGTAGCCCCTAAACTCACTGGACAAGGAGTCAAGGCCACATGTCAGGCTATACATGGATGCCATGACATGATCAAGTGTCCATCCACCCTCAGGAGCTGTCCATCCACCCTCAAGAGATGGAGGAGCTGGTGGACGCCGGATACGGGTAGGACGTGTCGGTGCATCATCAACAGCAGCAGCGCCATTATCATCATCATTGTCATCAAAGCCTGCATCATAAGTCATGAAAAACACATATTATAATAACGTTACGTAAAAAAATTAACCATAATGCATAACTAAACCCAAAATACATCACTTGCAGGTGCATTCTCCATCTCAGCATCGCGGTGGAGAGGGATCTCAGGTGGTTTAGGTGCCCTCTTCCAATACCAAGTACCTGCTTGGCTCTGCATGATTCCACACTACTTCAGGAGCCGCTCGCCAAATATAGCATTCCAGCCTGTGGCTGTCTTCAGCGTCTCTGTTGCCATATGCACACCAAATCTATGCAGAATCTTCTGCACCAGGAATGCAAAAGGCAATTCAGCCTTCCTTGACTTAGCAGCCTTCCACATTAGGATGCATATATAGTGTCTCCAGTTCACCTCAATATGGTGAAGGAAGGCCCATAAGATCACAAAGCCTCCTTCCAGCACCTTCGAGTGATTATGCTCGCGCTGGAAAATAATATGTGTGACCACATAATGAAGAATAGAGCGACACCGACAAGTTGCTCACAGGATAATGAGCAAATTGTCTCGCCTCAGCATTTGCTCTCCTGGTCTCTGCAACAATGGCCTCCGGTCATAACCACCAAATATATGATGGTTGTCTCCATCATATAGTGCTACACCTGTGAGACCATCA
>JAVKPL010010334.1:0-42898 GCA_032173675.1 Gastrolobium villosum | reverse complement strand
TGAACCCATTTTGCAAAATGTGGCAAAACCTGGTAAAAAATGGGAAATGACCAAGGATAGGGTCAATCCCAAATTGCTGTGGTTGAGGCAATTAAATGGAGAAGCCAGGGTTTGGTTCCATTTCATAGTTTCCAACATTATGCCTTCCTCCAATCAAGCGGAGGTAAATCTGACGAGGGCTGTTTTGATTTCCACAATCATGACCAAGGGGAAAGTGGAGCTGCCCATCCTTCTTCAGGACATCATATATGACATGGCCCATTCTGATAGCAGCACATATGCTCTAGGCCATTGCTCTCTGATCCAGCTTTTGTGTCAGAAAGCTGGAGTGGATGTCACTGATAATGGAGTGCAAGTTAAGTTGCACCCCAAAATTGATGCTAAGCTGATCAGGGGTCAATTGAGAATTGGAGGGGATGGACCAAGAGGATTGACACCTGGCAGAAAGCTTAAGGATAAGTCAGATGCAGACCTTGAAAAGAGAATTAAATCAGGGGAACAGTGGCAGATTAATGGAGATATTCATATGGGGCACTTACGTCGTCATCTCAAATTTATGCAGGCGAGTCAGCAGTCATTTCAGACTCATGTGATAAAGATGCTGACTGACATATGTGAGGCCCAGGGACTAGAGACATCTGCTTTTCAGCCTGCTGTTTACCCTCATTCTGAGGAGGAGGATGCATTTGAGGCAGCTGTCGGTGCCCGTCTGGATGATGACAGTGAGACTTTCGATGATGACATTTCTGATCATGCCGTTCAGGCCCCGGAGCGGGAGACTGTTGCTGCCAGTCAGGATGGTGCAGGACCATCAGCTGGGAATAGTGCAGGAGCAGGGACCAGTACAGGTGCAACATATGCTGATTATACACCGCTTCCGCATTCTGATCCAGGAGACCCCTTTGACTCAGATGATGAGGAGACAGCATACTTCATGGACTCATGATTTTACAACTTTATGTTGTTATTTTATTTTATTTTTACAGTGTTTTGTTTATTTTGTTGATACAGTTGTTTTGTAATTTGGTTAAGTACATTGAGATTTCACTGTTTGTTGATACACATTGCGATAGTACTGATGCTATTGGTTGTATGTGAATGTGTTTCAGTGATCCACTGCTATTTTAGATTTAAATTAGCTGCTGGGGACAACAATGTTTAAATCTGGGAATTATGGGTGTGACTGAATGGCATTTGAACTGCATGGAGAGGTCACATGAGTGGATGAGCCAAAACAGGGAAACATCTCAATCTTTTTTCTTTAATTTTTCTTAGTGTGAATAAATTTTTAGTGTGATTTAGATGTTAGTTGTAGTTTAGAATTTGGATTTTAATTTTTCTTTTATGGAATTTTGTAACACCCACTCTTGTATGCATCCAAGAGGGTTGTTTGCTAAATCGTATTAGAGTTGCAGCGGTATTGAACTTCATTAAATGTAAAGCTTTATCAAGTATTATTAATTTGAAACTTGAAAATGTCCAGGTTTGTTTCTTATAAAAACCATTTGAAAGAAAATGAAATCATTACCAATCATAGGAAATTTCAATTATAAAACCCTTGGCTGAATTTTCTATACTTTTCAGAAAAACCTTGCTGTCTTATAAAATCTGTATAAAATCCAATTTAGGTGCGATAAAAAATATTCCAAGCTTCTGTAAAACTAGACATCTGGGGCATCGCGTACATATAAGTTATGCGCGATTCGGAGGTGAATAGCCCCACGGAACAGGACACGTAAAACGCTTGTGAATCCTGTCCGTTTTCTGGAAAACAGTCTGTATGGCGAAGCTTACAAAATTCCGTACAGATTTCGTATAAAAATGAAACCTGCACAGTTTGAAAGTACATTCCTGGGGCTTCGCGTGCATATAAAATAATAGTAAATCGGAGTTCGTTTGCCCCTTGAAACCTGACACGTAAAGTGATCGTAAAACTGGTAAAAAATTCAGCACTTAGTTAAACGTTCAAAATTCTCTTTGCAAAACGTTTTTCTGATTTTTCCAAAACAGCCGCTGTTCATAAAGGTTCAAGGTAAAATAGAGATAATAAAGTCTATAGTCATCCAAGAGTACCAAAATATAAAGCATTACAGTCATCCAACAATCAAACAGTAACAGCAAAAGTCCATGCATCAGCAAGCAACAGCAAACATCACGCCCTCAAATGCTTTTACGTCCTCCTGCCATTTATGAAAATAGCAGCCCCAAAGGGGTGAGAATAATCCCAGTAGTGTGGCAACAAAACCAATAATATAACAGTATTAACTAGGCACAAAATCATAAACAGTCACTTCAACATATCCTTGTTCCTTTTCCTTTTTCCTTTTCATCATATTCATATATATAGCGCATATAACGCCTTTCCTTTTCATCATATTCATATATTGCGTATATAACGCCCTTTCCTTTGCGCTTTTAGCACCGTCGTGCGCGCACTTCACAGTGGAATCAAATATACCCTTGGCACCTGAGCTCCATGTGGATTCCAACTGTGGGCCTATGCGGACTGATGCCAAGTGTCCCATACCCCGGTACCTTGGGGATGCCTATATGATGCTTGCTCAAACACATGGTCCTGTACATAACTATTCTAAAAAGGCCTATATGCTCTTGATACATGCATGTCATGCTATGCTTACACACACAAAGCGTAAAAATGCGGTATGATGTAAGGTGCATGCTTATATACCTTTCATATAGCCATCACGGCACATATACTTTTCATATGCGTTATGCTGCCACATAATGTCTTTACCTCATAATCATATAGCCATCACGGCACATTTTTGGCAGTTTCCTTTCATCATAATGGAACATAATATTTTTACGGAATATGGAGCATCATGTCACAATTTTATACCAGTAGTCAATAGTCACATTAGGTAATATCGCCTGACACTTACCTCGTGTCTTTAACATTCTTTGTCAAACATCATCAATCCACATATCAATCAAACATTCCAAAGAGCTAGGATCTTGTGCACCTAATCAAATAGATACATATACATATGCAATCAGAATTTATTTCATGCTATACCAATACTTTACCAACAAGTCCTAGACTTCTATTTCAGGTACCTTCATCGAATTGAAGTGTTTTTAGTGCCAAAATATATATACTGCCCTTAGAATAATATCATCCCTTGCTTGAACTACCATTTTTTCCACTGTTTTCATCATAAGAGGGTTCAGTTTTTAAAGCTCCTCTTAAGGAAATAATATTCTGACTTCTTCTCATTTTAAATGAATTTATACAGTAACAAAATCTACATTTTTCCCTAGGTTCCCACATGCATACATATACGGTTTTCAAGCTTTCATTCCTAACCATATTCTGCCTTATAAAAGAGTTACCAATGATTAAATACAATCAAATTCCAAGGTTCTAACCAAAGCAGAATCGGTTAACAAAAAGATTAAAGATTTCAATTCTCATTCTCATCTAAACTATGTGGTGCGCTAGGATGGATTAATAGGCATGCTGTAAATTAGTCTAATACATGTAGAGCTAGGAGTATGATGCAGTCCCACAAAACAGTCCACCATATTCACAATGATACTATTTCCATACTAACAAATCGGTTTTGTGGGCTAGCATGCACTAGGTTCATGACTCACTCACATTTCCATCCTTAACACTTTATGGTGTGCTAAAATACAAGCTGTCCCACTCTAGAATTCAATTAAAACTAGATGCCACAGCCTATGTGCGTTGCTTTCAAGTCCCCCCACATTAATAAATACTAAAGCAAGTACAATACCACATAATTACAAGGCTGAGCAACAAGCAAAATAGAAGACAAAACTGGTCTCCCAACACAGCTTGGCAGGCCAACACAAGAGGAAAGGAAGGTAACAGAAAATAAAAACATCCAAGATCAGGCCGAACAGAAAGGAGACAAACGAGATATGAATGACCTACCTCCTTGCTATACGAGTTATGCTACATCAAGGCACCGATACACAGTTCTTAGATGAAGACTGCTTCGGCTGGAAGGAGAGGAGAGGAATGAGTTGAACTTGGCTCACACTCTCTAGGTGTTGTCCTCGGTTGAGCAGAAACAGAAGGAGAAAAGAGGAGTTGGGAAATGGTGCTTCTTTGAAGGAACTCACGGCTTAGAAGAATAGGTAGGAAGTTGGTTTCTGTTTGTCAAGTTAATGTTCACCTATATTGTCTACTCATTCAGCCCAAGGTATGGAAGAGAATGGGAACTTGAAAGCTGTTTATAAACACTACACAAGTCAGAAAATGAGCTTGAGTCTCCTCTCCTTGGAGCACGCAAAGGAAGGAGGTTGGGGAAGTTTTCTGCTCCAATGCAGACTGACCACAATGCCTCAAGGATGCGTGTACCATACTGCTAAATTAAGTCATCATAGTGACAAACATCAGCCTTCTATCCTGCCCAAGGCAACGCATGCTACAAGGGAAGTGATGGCCGAATGGTTGACAAGCAAAGACAATGATCTGAGGCTGCAAGGATATCAGGGTTCTGTGCATGCTTGATCTGTGTGGGGGCTGTCCAAGTCAGAATCAGAGGATGAGTAGCTTTGGTCAGCTCAATAGTTATATGTTTAGAATGAATGCACAAGATTCCTCTTCCCAAGTGATCAGATATCCCACTTGTTCAGACGCACAAGGAAGGGAAAGGCTAAGAGATTACTGCTATAACATCCCGCCTAATTAAGAACCTAATTAAAATTGCATTTAGCAATAGGGTAGAATAGTGTAACATCCCGCCTAATTAAGAACCTAATTAAAATTGAATTCCATCCTAGAGCAAACATATATATATATATATAATCCGCATATACGTATTCTACCCTATTGCTAAATGCAATTTTAATTAGGTTCTTAATTAGGCGGGATGTTACACTATTATACCAATTTGTGTAACACCCACTCTAGAGGGTTGTTTGCTAAATCGTATTAGAGTTGCAGCGGTATGGAGCTTCATTAAATGTAAAGCTTTATCAAATATTAATAATTTGAAACTTGAAAATGCCCAGGTTTGTTTCATTATAAAAACCATTTGAAAGAAAATGTAATCATTACCAATCATAGGAAATTTCAATTATAAAACCCTTGGCTGAAATTTCTATACTTTTCAGAAAACCTTGCTGTCTTATAAAATCTGTATAAATTCGAAAATGCTTGCGATAAAAAATATTCCAAGCTTCAGTAAAACTAGACATCCGGGGCATCGCGTACATATAAGTTATGCGCGATTCGGAGGTGAATAGCCCCACGGAACAGAACGCGTAAAACGCTTGTGAATTCTGTCCGTTTTCTGGAACAGGCTGTAGGGCGAGGCTTATAAAAGTTTGTACAGATTGAGTATAGAGATGAAACCTGCACAGTTTGAAAGTACATACCCGGGGCTTCGCGTGCGTATAAAATAATAGTAAATCGGAGTTCGTTTGCCCCTAGAAACATGACACGTAAAGTGGTTGTAAAACTGGTAAAAATTCAGCACTTAGTTAAAAATTCTCTTTGCAAAACGTTTTTCTGATTTTTCCAAAACAGCCGCTGTTCATGAAGGTTCAAGGTAGAATAGAGATGATAAAGTCTACAGTCATCCAAGAGTACCGAAATATAAAGCATTACAGTCATCCAACAATCAAACAGTAACAGCAAAAATCCATGCATCAGCAAGCAACAGCAAACTTCACTTCTTCAAAAGCTTTTACGTCCTCCTGCCATTTTGGAAAATAGCAGCCCCGAAGGGGTGAGAAAAATCCCAGTAGTGTGGCAACAAAACCAGTAATATAACAGTATTAACTAGGCACAAAATCATAAACAGTCACTTCAACATATCCTTGTTCCTTTTCCTTTTTCCTTTTCATCATAATCATATATTGCGTATATAACGCCTTTCCTTTGCGCTTTTAGCACCGTCGTGCGCGCACTTCACAGTGGAATCAAATATACCCTTGGCACCTGAGCTCCATGTGGATTCCATCTGTGGGCCTATGCGGACTGATGCCAAGTGTCCCATACCCCGGTACCTTGGGGATGCCTATATGATGCTTGCTCAAACACATGGTCCTGTACATAACTATTCTAAAACAAGGCCTATATGATCATGATATATGCATGTCATGCTATGCTTTCACACACAAAGCGTAAAAATGCGGTATGATGTAAGGTGCATGCTTATATACCTTTCATATAGCCATCACGGCACATATACTTTTCATATGCGTTATGCTGCCACATAACGTCTTTACCTCATAATCATATAGCCATCACGGCACATTTTTGGCAGTTTCCTTTCATCATAATGGAACATAATATTTTTACGGCATATGGAGCATCATGTCACAATTTTATACCAGTAGTCAATAGTCACATTAGGTAATATCGCCTGACACTTACCTCGTGTCTTTAACATTCTTTGCCAAACATCATCAATCCACATCTCAATCAAACATTCCAAAGAGCTAAGATCTTGTGCACCTAATCAAATAGATACATATACATATGCAATCAGAATTTATTTCATGCTATTCCAATACTTCACCAACAAGTCCTAGGCTTCTATTTCATGTACCTTCATCGAATTGAAGTGTTTTTAGTGCCAATATTAGATACTGCCCTAAGAATAATATTATCCCTTGCTTGAACTACCATTTTTTTCCACTGTTTACATCATAAGAGGGTTCGGTTTAAAAGGCTCCTCTTAAGGAAATAATATTCTGACTTCATCTCAACTTAAATGAATTTATACCGCAACAAAATCTACATTTTTCCCTAGGTTCCCACATGCATTCATATACGGTTTTCAAGCTTTCATTTCTAACAATATTTTGCCTTACAAAAGAGTCACCAATGATTAGATGCAATCAAAGTCCAAGGTTCTAACCAAGGCAGAATCGGTTCACAAAAGATTAAAGATTTTAATTCTCATTCTCATCTAAACTATATATATATGGTGCGCTAGGGTTGACTAATAAGCATGCTGTAAATTAGTTTAATGCATGTAGAGCTAGGAGTATAACGCAGTCCCACAAAACAGTCCATCATATACACAAAGACACTAATTCCATACTAACAAATCGGGTTTAGGGGCTAGCATGCACTAGGTTCATGACTCTTATTCACATATCCAACCTTACACTTTATGATGTGCTAAAAATACAAGCTATCCCAAAATTCCAAGTGAGCCATATTCTATGCTCATAAAAATTGTTTCATAAATTTTCACATATCTTTGGTAATGATTACATTTTCTTTCAAATGGTTTTTATAAGTAACAAACCTGGGCATTTTCAAGTTTCAAATTATTAATATTTGATAAAGCTTTACATTTAATGAAGCTCCATACCGCTGCAACTCTAATACGATTTAGCAAACAACCCTCTTGGATGCATACAAAAGTGGGTGTTACACAAATTGGTATCAGAGCAGTTCCGGTTCATGGTGTTTGTTTTTGGATGAATTGTGTGCTGTTTGTTGAATGATTGTTGCTTGGTTGACCGGCTAACTGCTACATTATTCTGTTTGAGTTTTGTTGTGAATGGGTTACTGGTTGAATTACCTGGATTGGCGGTGCGATGATACTGGTGGTACACTGTATTAAACATGGCTGTGCACATCCTTTTGCTAGGTAGTGAGCCTGATCAACTCACTATCGCGCAGTTTGTGTGTGCATAATCATGGTTATCACAGGGTACACATGTGTCTGAACACTAAGTGTGGAATAGTGAATTGTTACTTGAATTTACGGTGAATCATTAGCATTGTTCCAGTGAACTATCAGTGAAGCTTTATATGCTTGTGTTTGATGTGAAAGCTTTGTGATATTTTAAGTCATGGATAATGATAAGCTATTTCTAGATAATGACAGTAATCCGTACCTATCTTGTGAATTATGACCTCTTGTATACTGTGACTGTAGTATATAACTGGGTAGTAGAAACTGTTAATCTTTACTAACTCTATTATATTACTTACTTGCGTTAAGGGTTAATCTATTTGAGTAGCAAAACCTGACTATTCATTTAGGCATAGGTCACTTGAGTAGATCCAGCTATTGCCTTAGAAAGTAGAGTGGGAGCTAATTAAGGTTTAAACACGGGGGTCTACGGTCTACAAATCTCTTAGTGGTAAATTAGCACTGGGCACCATTAGTGAAAAAGAAGCTGTGAACTAGGTAGTGATGTGTGAGAAGAGAGAACTTGACCATTACGCCTCTACCCTTCGTACGAGTGATACTTGTAATCATAGCTCTAATGTATTTACTTACTTTGTGTGATTTGGACTATTTGGACTTACGTATAGTACATTGTCTTTGCTCATAATAATAGACTTTTATGTGATGACTGTTTAACTTGCCAGTTTAGATTTTTTCGCATTATGGTGTATGCAACCTTGCTGCTAAAAAAATGGGATTTCATCTTATGTTGTTATTGATTGACCTACATATGCTTTCTTCATGATTGTTGTTTTGACTGCGAAAAATGACTTTAACTTTTATGTGGTAAGAATCGTTAGTCATTCCTTGTATTAGATTTCCATGAATTAAACATACATAATTTGCATGACGCACATCGGTTAGTTATCATGTTAGCACATAAAGTGCTGGCATGTTTCATGTTTTGTTAGATTGGTAATTTAAAGAAATAAAGGTATAGTGTGGAAATTTTGAGCAATTTAACCTTATTTCAGTTTAGTGAGTCCTTGTGAAATTAATTAAGTGCGAAAAACTTTTGGTATCTCTAAGTCTATAGTTTCCCAATCCAAGATTTTATGTCCAACATGTGCAAGGAATTTTAGTAGTACTTCTCTATATCATGAGGAACGTGGTCTTGACTTTTGTGGTAGAAGTTAAATGATTTAGATGCTAAGTACTGGTTTTATGTAACGAGTTGTGGCTCTTATACAAGATGAGATTGCCTATTATATAACCTTACAATAAATATTATTGTGTCATGCAGATTGAGGACTTTGTAGTATCAGTCTGTTCTTTTATAAATTTTTAGTCGGTTTTGGATAATTTAAATTTTGTATGAATATGCCTCCAAGTGTTTCAAATTCTGTTTTAAGATCGTCAAACGTTATGTTTTAAACGGTTGCTGCATTTTTGATTTTATTCAAAACACTTTCAAGAGATTTTACAAAGCATGTCTTACCATGTTGTTAGAACCCTCTTAATATATCTAAACTTGTTCCGCAGAAGAATGTTTGCCTATGCTTGAATTACTGTTCTCAAGGTGAATTTTTCTACATGCAAAGTACTGTCTGAACTTACAAATTCAAACTAACCCTGTGGCCTAATTAATTGAAGGTGCTAATCAATGCATGTTTCATATCGCATACTATGCATGACATTTTAACCATTTTCAACGAGTTTTATTAACCATGTCCAAACTTACAACATTTGAGTATTTCACACACGTGCATGTAGCCCAAGCCGCATATACGTAACCATAAGTTCCATTGATCGTAGCCATTATGTCTTGACGCATTAGGTGCATGCAAAATTCTCATATGAATCACTTTTACTTTTGTCTTCATTTATTGGGAACTGTGGATTTTTTTTATGCGCCACTAGAGTCGGTATTAACTAGATACTATCGTATTATAGTTCGAATCTAAGCGAGTAAACTGGTTTTGTTTAGCTGCTGCTTAATTGATATAATATTCAACCTGTGACTTGACTATGTTGCGGTGAATTTCTTGCTTAAAAGTTTGATATTCATTTTTAAAAGACATCGTAAAATATCACTATTATTTTTGAAAGGTTTTCTTTTGATATATATTTATGAAGTTGCATGTCATTTGTTAGAGAAAATTTGAATACGGTGTTGTTCATGCATTAGGTCTAATTCCATGAAATACTATCTAGCCCTTGAATGTCAGATTTAAATTTAACTAGGAATTTTGCGTGTAATTACGGTGAACCTGATCTATGAAAGCTTGGTCTGTGTTGGTCTAATTTTCTAAAGGATTATAAAAATGAGGATTCTGTCCATAATACTCCTAGGTGAGATGACTAATGTAGAATTCTGAATATAAAGCTTAGGTGTGAACTGGACTTTTATTATTGATAAGTAACAGGTAGGAGGTGAGGGCACTCTAAGAAATTGTAGCATACGTATTACGAAGATGAAATCTTTAAAATGGGAGTTCTTAGTTAGTTGGATATATAGTTGCGCAGTTAATAGGAGATAACGTTACTTCGTTTTAACTGAACTCATAAGAACTTTTAGTTTGGATCACTGATTTATTAATTGTACCTTATGTGAAAATGTTTTACTTCATGTGTTGCAACTTTAAATCGGGTGAATAAATTTTGTTCACGTATGCCGCACTAAATTTTTTTTTCATTAAATGGAAGATGTTTTGTCAATGGATTTGTTAGTTGACTATTATTTGTGACCTAGAACTTTGAGATGTGGTGTTTTTAGCTGGAATTAATAGTCTGGTAAGATTTTTGTTCATTCCATTCTACTGGTGTGTTACCTTATATGTTGATGCTTAAGCTGAACTTAGGGAATTGTTTGTAACATGATTTTATTATCCTTCCCAAAATTGTGTCCCACCTATATTATTCAATGATCAGGAAAAGTATAAAGTCTTGAGGTGTCTTATGAATTTTATAAATGGCTGTCTAAACGCATTGAACTGTATGGTGGTGTAATGGTGATACGCGTTAGACTTTGGCAGTTTTGGAATGGTAAGGCGAAGTTTGGGGACAAACTTCAAAACAAGTTGGGGAGAGTGTAACATCCCGCCTAATTAAGAACCTAATTAAAATTGCATTTAGCAATAGGGTAGAATACGTATATGCGGATTATATATATATATATATGTTTGCTCTAGGACGGAATTCAATTTTTAATTAGGTTCTTAATTAGGCGGGATGTTACAACTGCCTATTCCCTATCATGCAGATCTGTCCTCTCTCCCTCCATAGGCTGCATGATGACAAGGCTGCCCTAAAGTCTCCTAATGACACAAGCTACCAGCCAGCTCACTGACCAATTCAGCGCTGCACAAGGGACCAGCATGTGACATAGATATGTGCAAGTGTGATAAGTGAGCTGCAAAAAGCAAAAGAGCTTAAACCAAGGTCTGCTCAAACGCACAAGGCTGGATGGTTTGATGGTGATGGATGAGGATGGCTTTGGTCAAATGTGCAGAACCTTTTCTTCTCACAATGCCCTATGCGCACAAGGTTGGAAAGCTTTGATGGTGATGGATCAAACATGCAGCAACTTTTTCCTTTCACATGCTGCAAAGAGGCGTGATAAGCAAAGCAAAAGGACATCAACCAAGGACTACTCATGCGCATAAGGTTGGGAGGCTTTGATGGTGATAGGTGAGAGTGGCTTGGTCAAACATGCAGAACCTCCTTTTCTTTCACATGCTGCAAGGAGGCAGCGCTTTGTACAAGGGTGCAAGCAACAAAGTTCCCTCTTCCCTATGCACCATGCGCATGAAGAGATAAGGATGCCATGTGAAGAAAGAGCCTAGGGTGGATACATATGGAAGGAAACACACTCAAGGGTCCCATGGTTGTACAATGTGGCAGTGGGCTGCGCACATGCAGGCTGAGTTTTATTTGGAAAATTAAACACACCATGTAGGAGCTGTGTGCAGCCAAAACGCAAGGGGGAAATGGTTAAGAGGAAAGGAATTTTGGGTTGCTTAAGGTCATGGGTTCAAGGGTCCAAGTCCTAAATAAATGGGTTCATACAAGTCCAATTGTTTTCTTATTTAGGAATTAATCCAATCCTTCTAACTTTTATGCACCTCTAATTATTTACTAAAGATTTACTCCTTACTTAAAATTAATGGTGTACTTTTAAATGAGTACATAATTCTAAATAACCGTATGCTCCCTATAAGTTCTATTTAATTTATTCCTATAACTAAAGTTTCACATGCATAAAATAGGCACTTTTCTTCCAAGGTACTACCAAATAAATCCTTAATTTAAATTTTAATTCGCATATACTTACTCTAGCCCATTCCTAATAGGTTCGTAATTAGACGGGATGTTACAAATTTCATGAGGATTTGACTGATCAGAATTTTAGATGATTGATCAAATTAAGGATACAGTCTTATACCTTGCATGTTGAGAAATGAAATGATTGCATGACTCATTCAATGTGTAAGAGTAGAGAGATTAGTTTTGATGCATAGAGAGGAAGTCAAGCATGCACTCTGAACTGTGAGGAAATTGAGCCTATACAGAAATTTTTGTTCAGAGAGCATTTCACTGCATAAGTAACTCTAGAACTTGCCTTGTTTCTTGTTTGAAATGGCTGATGATGTATAGGGTAGAGGAATTTGTTTCTTGAACCAGAAAGTTAAATGGTCAACCCTTAAGTTCCTGTTGCATGAACCTTTGAGCCTAGTCTGTTGTTAATGTACCCTCACATCTATTCCTTTAGATTGAAAAGTTCAGATAAGTGATAAGGGGTGGAGTGTTTTGTGGGAAGTAAGGTATCTTTGCAATAAGTGAATGTACAAGGTGTTTGAAACATGAAAAAGAAGGAAAGAAAATAAAAAGAAAAAGAAGAAAAGGTTGTGGAAGAGATAAAGTGAAATGCTAAAAGACACAAAGTGTCTGAAAGAAAAAGAAAAGAAAGAAAGAAATTTTTTTGTTAAAGACACAAAGTGTTAGGAAGAAAAGGAGGAAGAAGGTTATAAGACAAAGAATGAAAAGGAAGAAAGACTGGGGAATTAGGAAGAAATTGATAAATATTGTGATTCCCTCTTATCCGAATCTGATTCATTTGATCTGAACTTTTCCTGTCACAGAAATCCTTACCTCTAGTCAAGCCATACACCAAGCCTCATTGCCAACCATGTTAAGACCTTTTTGATCTGCCTTATAGATCATTTGTACCATGAATAATGAGAATATGGGCAAGCCTATGGAAGTTTGAGTGCAGTGAAGAATGAGTGATGAGTTGATCCCTAAACACTAGTGTGCAAGAGAGTTAAATTCTCACAATTTTTGAGAAGATCCTAGTGAAGGAGTGTTATTGTTTGGAAAGTCTCTGTATGCCATCTGTACTAATCTGTTGAAAAACACATATGATGTTGTGCAAGTCATAAGAAATAAGAGAATGCATGGTTGTAAGTTGTATCAATGTGATCCTTTGTTGAATTCAGTCTATCCTCATGAGTTTCATCTGTAAGAATCTTGAATCCTTCGTTTTTGTAAGTTCATTACTGAGGACAACAATGTCCAAATCTGGGAATTGTGATAAAACCCTGGTTCATCAGGTTTTTCAGCACAAATTAGGATCAATTTGTGTGAATAATTGGATGAAAAGGAGGTTAATATCTTAGAAATCCCTCAAGTGCAAGTTCTGAAAGTTTTGTGAAAATTTACACTGTCTTGCAGGGAAAGGAAGCCCAAAAAACATCAAAAGAAGGAAGAAGATTTTGGAGAGAGTGAAATTGCCTAAGTGTTGAGCGCTAAAACGGCCACACATACCATTTTAGCGTGCTGCTACAGATTGAAGGAGAAAGTTGCTGGTGCTGAACGCTAAACTGTCCACACATAATGTTTTAGCGTGCTGCTGCAAATCAATAGTGGAAGTCTCTGGAGCTCAGCGCTAAAACGCCCACACTGAGCGTTTTAGCGCCCTAATGTGGAAAAAGTCTCTGGTCTCCAACGCTAAAACGTTAAAATCAAGCATTTTAGCGTTGGAGTCAGTTAAAAGCAGTTGAGAAGTTATCATCCATGGATGCTAAAACGCCCATTCAGACCGTTTTAGCGCCCAATGCAGTTAAAAGCAGTTGGTCACGCATCAAGCCTGGACGCTAAAACGCCCATTCATACCATTTTAACGCCCATATTATTTTTCAGCAGAAATTGCAACACTATAAAAGGAAAAAGGCCTTCACATTTTAAATATCTCTCCCATCTCTCTACCATATCTCTCCCTCTCCCAGCAGAAAGTTGCTGGTGCTGAACGCTAAACTGTCCACACAGAATGTTTTAGCGTGCTGCTGCAAATCAAGAGTGGAAGTCTCTGGAGCTCAGCGCTAAAACGCCCACACTGAGCGTTTTAGCGCCCTAATGTGGAAAAAGTCTCTGGTCTCCAACGCTAAAACGTTAAAATCAAGCATTTTAGCGTTGGAGTCAGTTAAAAGCAGTTGAGAAGTTATCATCCATGGATGCTAAAATGCAGTTAAAATCAGTTGGTCACGCATCAAGCCTGGACGCTAAAACGCCCATTCATACCATTTTAACGCCCATATTATTTTTCAGCAGAAATTGCAACACTATAAAAGGAAAAAGGCCTTCACATTTTAAATATCTCTCCCATCTCTCTACCATATCTCTCCCTCTCCTGTATCATTGGAAAAAGGCCTTCTTTACTTTATTTTCCAAATTCTTAGGAGTAGTATTTCATTGGAATTTACAATTGGAGATTGAAGATCCACTACCATGACAATGGAGTTTGTTCTTTCTTCTTCCCTTGTATTCATTTCAATTATGTCTGAGTAGAGTCATTTGTAGTCTGATTCAATGGAACTCAAGTGTGTATTTATGAATGATTAATGTGATATTATGTTTACCTATTATGTGATTTGTATGAAGTTGTCTTGATCAATTATTCTTGTTAATGGAATAGTGTAGAATAGACATGTTTACATTGTTCTATAGTTGACAACTTCATCATTAGTATTTTAGTAGTCAAGACATTGATGTTATGATATTAGTGTAATCTTAAGACCTTAGTGATTAATGCTTATATTATGAAAGGAATCACCAAGACATTGGGGTTTCTGATTAATGTATCTATCAAGGTAGTAAGACATTACATCTTGATGATAAGTAAAAGGTTGATTAACATCACATGATAGAGAATTCATGATGGAAATTGATTCATTCATAAATTCATACTTGAGGGGAATTGATATCTGACTACTTTTTAATTCAAATTCATATTTTTGTATTTTGAAATTATTTCATTTTATGCAATCTACATTTCTAGTCACAAGAAAACTATGCAATTCAAAACTCTTTGGTTGACTCAAATCAAAAACAATTGGATAGTCAGTGGTTGACACAATCCCTAGTGGGAACGATCTTTACTCATCATTTTTATTACTTGTATGACTAGTGCACTTGCTAATTTGACAACACTGCCATAAAAGTCTCCTCACATTGGCAATTTCCAAACATAATCATTCTATCACCTGGAACTACTTTCATCATTACACAATTTCTAACATTTTATCAATACAGTGTTTCTCCAAAGGATATACCTCTCACACCTAGCATGTACCACATACCGTACTCCAAATCACTCCATCGAGTTATCAACCTTTCTTTAGTCATTAAAATTTAAGTTATTGGTCCTTATTAAACATTTTCACCTAATTCCATCACAACTAACTTCTTATGGAAGCCCATTAGGCCACCATATTAACTACACATTTCTTCCTCGTTAGTCCTTTCTAACATAACATTCATTCAATTCATCAGTATTAACAAGTTGATATTCTTTATCATAGGGAAAGAATTCCCAATAAACTTCACACTTTCCTTGGAACCCAAGATTCATGTCACCACACTTCGTGTACACTCCCCTAGTGCTCGGAACTCATACATCAAAATACCTTCTCATGACGTCTCATATATTATATTCCATTTGATATATTATTGTTCACTTAAAGTTACCCGATATCCCATCTTGCGTTCTTTACACGACACAATTCTCCCAATACAGTGGGTAAAAATCCCTAGTTTAAACCCCTCGAGCTCTTGCTGTCCTAAGGGCCCCATATGTAAATGACCTACCGATTAGAGAATCTACCCTTATAATCCATGCAGTAATAGGTAACCTACCACCACCTGCCCCTGTGCTAGGAGCATCCCCAAATGTTTCTTATTTGTGCATTTATATAAAACACCTCAACTATACTAGCAGTCCCATCAATGCGGAATACTTCCTTGTCTCATATTACTCATATAAGATAATAACAATCTCCGGGAACATAATCCGCACGAAGATAGCCGTACACTCCGGGCACATAAGCCGCACAGAGATATCCATACTATCAAGTCATATAACATGCTCCCAGTGCACAGAGGGGTTTATATTTATAACATATCTGTATATAATAGCCAACGTGTACCCAGTACACACCAGATCACACATGGACCCAGTCCATTTGGTGTCTGTATCATACCCGTATATAACGGCAACAGTGTTTTATATCTACACATGGGGCTGCCCCATAATCATAGTAGTGGTAGTATTATAACCATATCACATACACGTATAGTCCCTTAATTCTTCCGTGATTATTCTTCTCACAGATCGTTTACTCTTTTATTTTTACTAGTCACCTGACATGGTTCATATCATAATCTATATTCCATGAATCCAAAATTTTTCTCAAAGTTTTGTACACATCTCACATCTCTTAATATAATGTATCATATTTCCCACATATAATTCCCGTCACACAGGGATTTTCTAAACACAACCGTCCCATCACAAAGAACTAATTTCACCTTAGTCCTTGCACTGATAATTGTTCATCAGCCCTTACACTGAAAATTTTACGTCATTCCTTGCACTGAAAATTTTACATAATTCCTTGCACTGAAAATTTTACATAATTCTTTGCACTGAAAATTTTACATCAGCTCATTAGTTAATCTTATCATTTTCATTTTGATATTACCCATTAGCTCTCTCGCTAACCGCATAATTTCACACTATATGCACATTTTACACATTAGGTCTTTTGCTAACCACTTAATTTTGCACTCTATTGAACCTTAGTTCATACTCTAATCACATGATTACACATTAAATTGTACATTAGCTCATTCACTAATCATACCATCTCACCTCGTTGTTGTACAACAATATCTCACAAAATTCTGTCACCGTTCTAATCCATTGTCTGCTACGGCTCACATAAACCTATACTCAATATTGTAGAGCAACCCATCAATTTTCCTGCTCACTTCCACCCTTGGTGGTCGTAGAATATTCATTACATTGAAAATACCTCCACTCCGTCTATCAATCCATATCAAATACCAAATGATTTCACAAGCACACTACTATTAGTAGTATATATATACGTATATATATATATATATATATATATATATATATATATATATATATATATATATATATATATATATATGACTAGATCATAATTTCTTTACAATTTTCATTACTATCTTATCTTACATATGATTGTACAATTCAACCATCCTATCCATTTTATCATTGACAAGTCTTTCAATTTGAATCGACGTTCATTAACTACAATAGTGCCTTCATTGTCCATTTATCTTATGCCATCCATGGCGATTCTCTCAACTTCTTCCCTATACACAGAATACATAGTTAATTCATCTCGCCTATGTTTAGTCAACACTACCTCCTTATGGACTTAATTTCCCTATTTCAATATATCTCAATTAACACATCACTAGCATAATGATTTCAAGTGGTCAAATCCCTTAGGATTAAACATCAAATATTCCATTTATTTCTCTACATTAACCATCCCAATTCATTCAAGTGTACACCATTATCAGGGACTTATAACCTCTAATCAAACATAACATATTCTAACTCGTACCTAAGCATACTTGTTCATATTCTCCAATAATTCATCAGGTTCTAAGTCACTCACCTTAATGAAGTCCATTTACCAAGTCCACCTGTACATAATTGTTTTACTACACTACACATATACATATAAATTTTACCAATACCATCTTCATACTATAAACTCATCTCAATTATATATTTATTATCCACAGTACTACAAAATTCGCCTATGCTAATACCGTATATACCACAGGTTTATTTATAACTTTTACTTATAATACAACTTTATAAATTTCATCAAAAGTCAGACAAAACATTTAAATCTGTTTTCCTTATGTCCTCTAATCTTCACATTTTACTCACCACCATCTCTTGTCCATGGAACAGTCAACACTGCAGCCACAACATCAGGCTAAGGACTTACATTCGGTGCTCCAGGGTTGCCATGCAGGCTTCTTATGATGACCACACATGTAACACAAAGGAATGGGTTGATCAGATCCACACTAAGGAATCACATATGTAATAATCGATAACAGTGTTGTTAAAACCGGATCGGACCGGCCGGGTTGACCGGAAACCGGTGAACCGGTCACCTGTTCGGTCCGAGTAACGTATTAGATCGGTTATGCAAGCCACCCCGTATAAATCGGTTTGACCCACCGATTTTTCTAAAAAATCGCGACTCGGTAAACCCGGCAAACACAAGAAGAGAGCAACCGCTGAATCACGTTCGCATTCGACAATGTCATTTGGTTATTTATAAAGAGTCTATTTGTTATAAACTAAATGATGTGGGTCTTAATATTTAAGCTTTGTCTTTCACAACAATGGCGGCGTGAAGCAACACGGAGAGAGAAAATTCGCAAATGGAATAAAGGCATTGTAACTTTATCTCGATACAAGATTTGAGCAGCTGAAAATTGCCACTGAACTTGAACTTTGGCAGGAAGCCTTTCGATCTGTGGAAGATATACATGGACTAATGTGCTTAGTCAAGAAAATGCCCAAGTCATTCTTGATGGTTGTTTACTATGCTAAGCTAAAAGAAACATTCTGGATATCATCAAGTTATTTATATCATGCATATGCATGGTTCAGGCTTTTTTTATTACAAAAAAGCTTCAACAAGAATCTGAGTCAGAAGGATTTGCAATCAATAGCGTCATCTGTTGTTCTGGCTGCACTTTCATGGCCTCCTCATAATCGCACTCATGGTGCATCTCATTTAGAACTGGAGCATGAAAAAGAGAGAAATTTGAGGATGGCTAATCTCACTGGCTTTAATCTTGAAACTGAACCTGAAAGCCGAGAAGTGCTCTCAAGGTCATCACTTCTTGCTGAACTGGCATCCAAGGGTGAGAAACAACAAGATATTGAAAAGAGTAAAGAGCAGCATGAGGGGGATCTTAAGGAGAAGGAGAGGCTTATTCTAATGATGGGTAATATTAATTGTTATATATATTCACAAAAAATTAGGAACTCATTCACCTTATCCACCGAGTACTTTTTTTTATAAGTTTTTGTTTCTTTTTCTTATATAAATTGTTTTATGATATTATAAATATAATTTTTTCTAACTGTAAATATTAATATAATAAATGATATTAGATTATATTATCATTTTTTTAAATTTTAAATTTTGAATATAAAATATAATTTATAATTATTTATTCAGTTTAAGCGGTTGAACCAGTGACCCACTGACCCAGTACCTCGACCGGTTCGATCACCGGTTCGAGATTCATAACATTGATCGATAAGAGTCTACATACAACTATGTAGCACATAATATAGCTATACATTATCAAAGTTCCCTAACAAAACTACCCTGATACCATAAAATGTAGCAGCCCATTGTACACTGGTATTGTTAACATCAATTATGATATTAAGCGCAGTTACAATAACAACAATTCATTTTATAAAAATGCGAGTAAATTTTTTTCGTTTATTACGCGAGCATTTAAAACCGTAAAAAGCGTAATAAATAAAAGCTATGACCGTAACTATAAAATCTTTGCGGAATAATTAATTTAAATACTTTTACATCTTATATTACTGCTCTCAAGTCACTAAGGGGTTCCCATAAACCCACTTAGCTAATTTCTCGCTTTTACGTTTTCTACCTATTCAAACATGGTTTGGTCTCTGAATATCTGCGGACAAACCGCATGGTGCGAACCTCTCATCTTTTGATATGTTATTCTACACTCAATTAGATTTCTAGGAAGCTATCACACGAGTTATTTCGATCTCATTTTCTCCGAATATCATCGTTTGAAGTTGGACAAGCAACGCTGCCAGCCAACCCCAAAACAGTTCCAAACATCCCTCATTAAATTAATTACTGCAGAAATCCGCTCAACTAATTGCTGTAAAATTTTTATACAACAAGATAAACACCTCAAGCTTCAATTTGATATATCATACACCTAATTTGACCAAGAAATGAAGCGGGAATAAATTTCCTAAAACCAGTCCAGAACTGCCACATGTGCAGTAAATAAATGGGCAGTCTGTGTTCTTTTCCTTCTCCAGGCCGACTCCCAAACCATGATTTACCAAATTTAACCACAAGATAGAGGAAATCTCAACCTTCAAAACGACATATGGCACGTCCATATCGGACCTCTGTGGAGGGAGATACGCTCTCCCGAAGTTCGGCTAAAGAATGCCAATTTACAGAAAATTCGCCAGAGTTTCCTTTGTTTTTACAAAAATCCCCAAATTGCAAATGTATTCTAAGACCTCAAATGTACCTAATAATCAATGGGTGGCACACACAAGGACCAACAATGTCTTGGGGCACTTACAACCCATCACAATTTATAGTTATTACACACTTCGTATCGTATTTCTTACATTATTAACACTTGACTTATTTCAATCACCAATGTCCAATTACATGCATTTTGTAAGCATACACATAATCATAATCTTAAAATAGGCCTATTGCCCTTTCGTCATATTACATCAAGTGTAGGTTAGATAATTTGTTGAAGATTAAAATTGTGTATTGTGTTATCATTGTAAGGACTGAAAAAAAAGAAAAAAAAAAGAAAAATTTGTAAATTGTATTAATGATGCACTTAGTTCTATATAATTAGACGATTACGTTTGGGAGTCTTATGTTATATCATCTAAAGTTACTTTCCTAGGGGCTTATGCCTATAAGACATAGACCTTTGGGGACTCTCTTGGAAGTTTCCTCAACACAGTTATGTACAGATATGTTATGTATGCGCACAAAATATTTTCGTACTGAGAAATATTATTGTACTGTTAGATATTAAGATTTGATATTTCGATAAGTACTCTATTGGTATCAGAATTTGAATTTTATGACCGGATGATTAACCGGGAAGAGGAAAAATTATTTAATGTTTGAGGTATAACTTTAAGATTTGATTCTTTGAGGTATCAGTAAGAGATTCAAGTAAGTATTAAGTTATGGTTGAGAAATTCTAGTGACGATAGTTAGATAAGCTTAGTCAGTAAACCAAGGTGACGGGTATAGAGATGGAATAAGTATAGATGGAATGAGACCGATATTAGATTAAGCAGAAAGTTGACAACATATAAGTAGATAAGAAATGCAAGTGAAGGATCAAAGTAAAAAATGACCTAGTTAAGCAGTCTTTGAGATGAAATTTTTGACAGTGCTTAGTTTTGGAAATGTAAGGTATTCCGATTTTGGAGACAAAATATTTAAAAAGGAGGGGTGAATATAACAACCCTCATTAGTAAATTAATGGAAATGAATTAATTAGGTGGTTAACTAGATTAAATACTTATTCAATGAAATTGTGAGAGTTAAATTAATAGACTCATGTGATAAATAATAAGAGAATATAGTTCATGTCATACAAGTCTAATGGATCCAAAAATAATCATTAGATATGATTAAAAATATCAATGTCATGATGGAGTAAGTTTGGGTTTACCTTGGTAATTAGGCCTAAATATAATTTAGGTTGAATAATTAAGTAGTTTAGAGAAATTAGTAAGTTCAAAGTATCTTAACATTTATTAAATGATGCTTGGATTAATTATTAAAAATAATGAAAAGTTGGATTAATTATTAAGCAATAGGATGAGTTTTGATTAGTAAGAAGTCAAACAATATTCTTAGTCTTAATTATTTAAGTTGCAAATGTTGTGTCTTCTTTAAATTGTCATGTACGTAGCTTTAGTAAAAAAAAGATGAGGAAGATTGATAGAATTGAACCAATAGATATTTAAGATGATACTTGATTAGTTAAATGAAGAATTAAAGAATCAATAGTATTTCATGTTGATAAATCTATATTGGTGAAATTAAGTATTTTATCACCAAGTTTCATTAAAAGTCATTCAGCAAATTGTTGTAAGCTGCTTCATGAAGCTTTTAGGCCTTCTTGTCCTTGTTTTATCTTTTGTGGGCCGTAGACTTTAGAAAGAGAACAACAAACAAATAGTCTGGACTTTTTTTTAACCAATGAGTATGTGAGTTGTTAGTCAAAAAAAAAAGAAAACTAAGACTACTTGGCCCCAACCAAATCACCTAGGCGGTCCCTTCCTTTCTTTCTTTTCCACGCTGCGTTCTCTTTCTTTCTTCTTCCTTAGCTCGTGACCTTCAATGGAGAAAGGGCAAGAGAGAACTTGATGAGTTAGTCACCATTTCATCTAGAATCCAACATAGAAAAGTTAGCTTAGCACCCCACCATCCTAACCCACCATTTTTCTAACCTTGGGAAGCTACAAATCTGTCCCTTTCTCCTCTAGACAGCAGCGCCTGCACTTGGAAGAGAAGGAGGAAATGGATTGATTTCATAGTTCTAAGCTTAGGGAAGTCATCACTAGTTCTTGGTTAGGTTATCTAAGGTATTAAACCTTCACTTCCTTGATTAAATTCTTAGAAATGATGATGATATTACATGATATAGGGCTGTTTATGATGTGTCTTACATTAATTATTTGATGAGTTTTATGTATGGTTGTTGGTTGTTTAAAGATTTGATGTTAAACTAAACATAGGAAAGCTTTAAATTAACAAAGGAAATTGTTGTGAGTACAAGGAACCAATTGGCCAAGGCATGAAAATTTATGTAAACCAAGTGTTTGTTAAAATGTCTGGGTGAAGCTATGATTTTATTTGATCAAATAAGGATTGGTTTAATAGATATTAAGTGAAAGTTAAAAGAAACCCTTGGAATTCTAGTGTAAGCAACACAGCCACACACTTTATGATTAGTGAGGATTGTTATATTAATTATGAAAGTTGATATAAAGGATGATAGGAACATATATGGTGGATGAACAAAGTAAGCTATAATGTGATTAAGTGGTGCCAACCATGTGTTTGATAGATTGCCTAAAAGAAATATTGATTTCAAGTGGTTGTTTGATGGTTGCTCTAATTAAATTAAGTGGAAATTGTGAGGAAAGTTTATAGATTATATATAGGCCAATTCGGCCAAGTGACGCAAGATACACAAGACATATGATTAATCTTGTTCCTATGTGATAGAGTAGCACCTTAAGATCGTACCCCAGCGAAAGTGCCTTGTAAGAAGCCTTATTTGGTGAGATATTCCCCTTCCATGGTTGCAACCTCAAGGCTGTCAAGGGAGTTTTGTGGACTGCCTTCTTTATTTCTTGTTGGAGAAAGTATTCTAGCTTCTAGAGAAGTTAATTAAGGCATGTAAACTCATCTTTAATGGCTGTAATCATGGCTGGAAAACAGATTTATAATGTGTTTTGGATGAATTTTATGGAGGTTAAAGGATGTTTGTATGTTGGAATTTAATTAGTTCATGGTTTGTTGTTATGGGATGATGAATTCTTCTAGTTGTATGCTAAAAAAATCTGCACATGAGGTAAATTAAGGAACCCCATATGGTCCGACCTTTATGTGTAAAAAGATGCACACTAGGTGTTTGTAATAATGCCTAAGAGAAATCAAGAATTAAGAAGGTGTTGTGATGAATTAAGTTGAAGAAAATGATGTAAAGTTCACTAGATTTTGGTGATATCCCTATAGGGAAAATCTGCCCTATGAGTGATGAATGGTATGGAAGTGATTACATAGGTTTGTAATGAGGTATACGTAAGTTAAAAATGCATGAGAATTGCTTAAATCATGATACAATGAGTTTTAATTGAAAATAAAATCCTTGAATCCTTTGTTTTTGGATGCCTCGGCCCTTGTAGAAATTTAAGGGTTGATATTATTATGAAGTTGTCAACAAAGATTAGAGTAGGTTAGATAATTTGTTGAAGATTAAATCCATAAAGAACCAATTTAGAATCATTGGAAAAAGTGTTAACTGTAGGAACCTACACATGTGATATTCGGCCCTCTTCATCAAACTGTGTGAGAGTGGTGTTTGAATACTTGTTTAAGTAAAATCTTTAAGGTATGGTTTTATAAGGTGCAATGGATTCACTTCTTGGTTAATTAAGAATGTAAAGTTCATAAGTTTCGTATGAAAGTGTTATCTATTTTATAAGAACAATTATGTAGTTAAATTAAAGGATGTTAGTTATGTGAAGTTAATAGAAATTTTATGTAAGAAATATTTGTATGAAAATCAAGTTAATTTGGTTAAGTATGGAAATGAAAGGATTGTATATATGTTTATATATAGAACTCGGCAATGAAGGAATTGTGTGTTTTCAATTCAATTAATTGATTTATAGTATTTTCCTAGAATAAGTATGATTCAAATGGTTTAAGATACGTGAACCTTTGTTAAAAGTGTATGAACTGTCAAGGGAAATAGAGTTGTCAAGTTGGTTATGAAACTAAAATATGAAATATAATTATACGGATTTCAAGTAATGTATGTTTCATTGGAAATTAATGGTACTTTTATATGTACGGTAACAGAGTGTAATCAGACGAAGTAGGTGGACGAACGACTTGTAGACAACCAAGTGTACGGGTATTAAATAGCAAGTTAGCTGCAGGAAAGAGGTGACATGTAAGCTTTCGGTTTAGGAGTCTTCTCTGTCTTTAGTTGTTTCGCCATGAACAGTGGCAATTATGGTTTCCGTATGGATATAATTGTTGTTAATATTGATACTTTGCGTAGTTGCATTCATATAGTGCATGCATATGACATTATTTATGTTATGACAAGTTAATATGATATGATCTTCAATGAGATAAAGCCTTGGAAGTGTAAGTTATGGTTTTCTGAACAGAGGAAACATTTATGGATATGATCACGGTGTATGTAAATAGCCGAGGAAACTTTAGTTCTCTGATCATTATGAGTATGCTATTAAATATGATACGATATTATGAGTATAAGATGAAAGCCTTATTTATACATAAGACATGAACATAATTAAGATTAATAAGAAAGCACGTTATAAGAATAAATGAGAATTATCAGAAAATATATATGATACGGAAATTCTAGTATGGATGATATGGTGTTATCTTGTCTTGGTACTTGATATTTTCTGACAGGACTCTTGGGTGGAGACTGCTCCATAAACCCCAAGTTTATTGAGATTCAATCTCACCTCGCGTTATGGGGACATATTTCAGGTATCGCAGCAGATGACAATCGTTCTCGAGGCAAGAGGCCCGTGGTTGAGGAGTAGATCTGAGCATGGATGTTGCGTGCTTATTTTGGGAGTCTGTTGTATTTATATGTACACTGTAATGTATTATGTTTATGTAGATTGATGTAGAATGTTGTCGTTATGGCACATAGCCACCTTTTAATGTGATATATATAGAGTTATGGATCATGCATGTATACTACTGTATATGATATGGAATTGTTGTATATTGTGGGTTGTAAGAGCCCCAAGGCATTGCCGGTCCTTGTGTGTGCCACCCACTGATTATTAGGTACCATTTGAGGTCATAGACCACTTGTACAAATTTGGGAAATGTTGGAAAAACAAAGGAAACTCTGGCGAATTTTCTAGAAACTCGCAGTTTTTAGGCGAACTTTGGGAGAACATATCTCCCTCCACAGGAGTCCGTTAGGGACGTGCCATACGCCATTTTGAAGCTTGTAGTGCCCTCTACACTATGGTAAAATATGAGATTTTTCTGAGCTGGGCGCTGGCCTTGGAAGGGCAGTGAACACAGCTGCCCTGCACTTGGGGGCTGTACTGGACCGGTTTTGGGAAATTTATTCCCACTTCTTTTGTGGGTCAAATTAGGTGTATGATAAATCAAATCGAAGCTTGAGGTTTCTAGTTTGTTGTATAAAAATTTGAGAGCAATTGGTTGAGTGGATTTGCTGTAGTAATTTGTGGAGTGAGGGATGTTCAGAGCTGTTTTGGGGTTGGCTGACAATTTTACTTGTCCAACTTCAAGCGGTGATATCCGGAGCAAACGAGATCGAAACAACTCATGTGATAGATTCCTAGAAAGGTAATTAAGTAAGAAAAAAAAGATAGCCAGAGATGAATGACTAGTTTTTTGCGGTGCGTCCGCAGAAATTCAGAGACAAACCATGTTCGGATAGGTAGAAACGTAAAATTGAGAAATTAGCTAAGTGGGTTTATGGGGACCCCTTAGTGACTTGTAATAAGTTAAATGAGTTATAAAAGTAGTTTAAAAAAGTATTCCGCAAAGATTTTACAGTTACAATCACAACTTTTATTTATTACGCTTTTTATTGTTTTAAATGCTCGCGTAATAAAAAGGAAAAAGTTTACTCGCATTTTTGTAAATGAATTGCTGTGATTGTAACTGCGCTTAATATCATAATCGATGTTAAAAATACCGGTACGTAACGGGCTATTACATAGGTTCGGCCAACAAGGTGTTTTTTACATTTTCTTTTTCTAAATTTTCTTTCTCATTTTCTTAGTCATTCTTAGGTCATCAAAAGGCCATATCAATTGCCACTTTTCATTTTTCGTCATTAAAACGTCGTTTTGCCTAATATTTTGCTCTAGGTCCAATTAACCATTCAACACTACCAATTATTTTTCCATTGGTTTTCCAACCTTCTAACCACCACACAACCCATCTAATTACCATTCAACACATGATACATCATCCAAGTAACTCCAACAACATCATTTCCTTTCTTTTCCCTATATGGCCGAGTTCAACAATGGTGTGCTCCAAGGAATTTCGATCAATTTTTAACTACTCAACACTTCATACAATCCTATTATATCATCATACAATCCTATTATATCATCATAAAATAATACAACAACTCACCAACACAATCTTAACACAATTTCACAATCCAAAGTTATGGCATCATCAAGTTTTCCTAAGTTAAAAACCATATTTTTCACCAATAATTTTCATTGCATTTATAGCTCTAATACATCATTCTAAGACATTATCATGTAATACACATTTTTCATTTGAGCTCTCTAACAACACCAATCATCAAATTCCCCTTTAGGGTTCATGAAACAAATCCAAAGATTAAACCATTGAAATGCAAGGAAACTTACTCAAAAGCTTGGCACAAGGCTCCTCCTAGACATACTCAACCATTGGAGCATATAACAACTCCATGAACACAAATCTACCAACTTGAGCCGCGAGCTAGGGGAGGGTTTTTCTCAAAATCTAGAGGGATTCAAGGCTTAAGAACACTACCAATTCGCTTGGAAGGTGATTTGCAATAGATTTCAAGGCAAGGATTTCTTGATTTGGTGCCTAAATGACCAAGTTAGGAGCAAATGAAAATTTTCCAAAGGAATGGCCATGGTGGGGACTAGGCGCGGGTTTGAGCTGGAAAAGGAGGAGAAGTTGATGATGAATAGTACAAAGGACATGTGTCTTAAGTGACTTAAGTGGGGTGGGTCCCACTGCCACCTCACGCGATTTCAAACTCATTCGGATTTCCCTCCGATTCCACTAAACGTCCATAAATTCACAACCTATTTAGAAACTCTAATTTTTAACATTAACCATTGTCCTTTAATTACCCTTGATCAGATGAATCCAGAATTTTCCGGTCGTTCGGAGAAAATGTTGTTTTAAGCTGTTGCGCGCGCCGTTGGCACGCTTCCCCAAACTTACTAATTTCTATCAAATTTTATCAAAAATCATATTTCCTAGTTCTATAAACCATTTATAACTTGTATTCAAAAGCTAGAGCTCAAAATTCAACCGGCACGTTTTATGGTGCAATCGTACCGCGATATTTTTTACCCGGTAAAAACACTATTCACTGAATTTTCTGAAACTTGCCTATCCACTCAATTTTTCATTCTGAATCCATTTCCAGGGTTATTTTTGTCATTCGAGACCTCTTACTCAATTTCCTTCCTAGGGTTGTATGCATAGCTAATTTACCGTTTTGCCCTTTCTTTGTATTTTGGCCTAATTTTCAGGATTCTCTCTAATCCTTCCCTTTAATCCTCACTTAATATTTTAATATATATAATTTAGAATTGTGAGGTTTTATAGCGGGAAAGAGGCTAGTAGGATGAGCTTGGAAGTAGGATTATGTTGCATTTTGTGGCCGTTGGGCCTAAGCTAGACTTTGACATGAACAATGTATGTGATTCAGGATTGTTGCTATCATCTTTGTTCATGTTGTATTTTGCCTAATTTTAGTCATTTATTTATCATGATTTATTTTGGTGGCTCATCATGTATATTTGGAGGATTATTGTAAAATTTGTAAAGAAACTTGTAACTGTATTATGGAGACTTGATGTAATATTGAAGCATGCTTGTGATGAAAGGGCAATAGGCCTATTTTAGGATTTGAGTTATGTTTTATGTCAAAGAAATGAATGCAAAGGTAATGTGATTGAAATGGTTTAAGAATTGATATTGAAATTGTTAAGTTGTAAAGTGAACTCATTGATATAAATTATGAAGGGTTGTAAGAGAACCAAGGCATTGCTGGTCCTTGAGTGTCACCCATGTTTATTAGGTACCATTTGAGGTTAGATAACACACTTGTAAAAGTGGGACTTATTGAAAAAATAAAGGAAACTCTGACAAGATTGGTAGAAATCAGGTGAACTTTGCGAGAGCATATCTCCCTCCAAAAAGGTCCAATAGGGACGTGCCGTACACCTTTTTAAAGCTTGAGATGTCCCCTACCTTTTATCAAAATTTGAGGTCCATCTGATTTGTACGAAGACCTGCAGGAGACAAACAACATGGACTGTTCAGAACACCCCTGCACATGGGGCTGTCTCTGGCCATTTTTAGGAAATTTATTCCCACTTCGTTTCTTAGTCAAATTAAGTTCATGATATGTAAAATTGAAGCTTCAGGTGTCTAGTTTATTGTATAAAAATTTGAGAGCAATTGCTGGAGTGGAGTTTCCAGAATCATTGATGGAGTGAGGGCTGTTTGGAGCCCTGTTTGAGGTTGGCTGGCAGATTTGCTTGTCCAATTTCAAATAGTGATAACCTGAGCAAACGAGAACTTTATGAATCATGTGATAGCTTGTTAGAAAGACAATTAAGTGTAGAATAACATACTAAAATATTAGAGGTGTGCGTCATGCGGTTTATCTGTAGTAATTAGAATACCGAACCATGTTAGGATAGGTAGAAATTGTAAAAGTGAGATTTTAGATAAGTGGGTTTATGGGAACCCCTTAGTGAGAGAGGTATTTTATGATATTTAGACATTTTAAATTATTATTCCGCAAAGAGTTATCACAAGAAATCTTGGATTACTTTTGGAAAAAGTGAAAATCAAAGAGCCTTAATCTTGGACCAATGTTGGTTCCAATGGTTTGTCCTCAACCACAATATCACAAGAACCAATTCTACAACACAAACCATACACAATCTACCATCCCACAACATGATTTTTGAAATTTACATGCCTCCAGAATTTCATATTTTCCATAATGAGTTAAATGGTGGTTTCATTGATTTTCCTTCATTAAGAACCAATTCTAATCACATTTAACAAAGGAAGCTATGTCGTTTCATCATCCAAACCATACCAACCAACGTTTTCAGAATTTACACATAACAAAACCTAGATTTGTCAAAAATCCATGAAAACTTGTAAGGAGTAAATATTTCTTACCACAATTCACCTTAGAATGCTAGGAGAAGAAGTTCCTAATCACCAATGAACTCAAATGCTCTCAAAATCCAAGAATCCATCAAATTTTCCTAATTGTAAATGGGGAATATCTCACTCAATAATGCTTCCATTCCGAAAATGAGGTGGGGGGGTTTTGTTCTTGAGAGAAAACTAAGCAGCTTTGACTTTAGAATCGCTTGATTTTGTTCACTATAGCTCACTCTAGGATTTCTTGAAGCTTAGGCAATGGAAGATTTTCATTTTCTGTTTTGAGGGAGAGGAAGCTATCAATGGTAGCCATATTTTTGTGTAAAAAATTATAACTTAATTCACTTAAACATTGTGTTGACTAAGTCAAAACTCACTAAATGGTTATTTACTCATTTATCCTCACTTTCTTCTTTCTTTCTTATCATTTCTAGCCAATACTTGATATTTTTAGACATGTGTTTTTATTTAATAAAACATCATAAATTAGTCTCTCACTAATTTATTTACAATTTTCAGGTAATTTTGCACAGATTGCAAGTATTACATCATAATTCCTAAGGTCTGAAAGCTTACCTCAAGTAGGCTTCCTATTCAATGCTTTCTTCAAGTTCAAGCAAGCTTCCCCACACTTGACTATGCTTGAAATTATCAACACAATCAAGTTTATAAAAACACCACCATGAAACTCAAAGGAATGATGAGATGTGGATTTGGTAGCTTCCAATGGTTGAAAAACTCAAGAACTACCAAGAACACAATTTCAACTTAGACTTTGACGAGGAAAAGTCTCACTTTACAAGGCTTTTCAATGGGAAATGAGGGGAAAATCTTGTTCTTGAGAGGAAACTAAACAAGTTTGGTGAAAGAACCAAATGATTTCATGGACTATAGCAAAAATGAGCATTCAAGCTCCATTTCCATGGCCTCCAAGGTTTGGGCCTGCTAGTTGCACGAAGGAGAAGAAGCAAATTGGAAGGGAAATAACTCATCTTCATGTTTTAAGTGATAGTTGACTTGGTCATCTCATTTTAATGGGAAGTTACCATTTTGCCTTTAATGAAATCCCCTCCAATTCACCTCTAACCATGAATTTGATCATCTAAAATTGATTTTAACGTTCACCAAAACCATTTAATAGTATCACAGTACAATATTTTATAGTTTCGGGTAACTTTTGCATAATTGCATTTTTACTCGGAAAGTACAAGTAATTGTACTTTTGTCTCAAAAAGTGACTAACTTTATTCATATAATTAGATTTTTCATCTAATTACACTCTTTCTAATTTCATAGGCTTAGGTGTGTATTTTATAGAATTAGCTCAAGTCTAGGCAATTTTTGCCAAATTACCATTTTACTTCGTTTGGGATTTAACCCTAAAATTAGGATTTCCACTTAATCAACCTTCTAATTAGGAATTAATCACCTAATGGCTCTAAGATTTTGTAAGGTATAGCCCTATATGTTAGTTTTACATGGGTACCTCACTCAATTTGGAGCTCTTTAGCTCAAGATATGGTCATTTTACCACACTATGTTTCTGCTATCCAGCAGAGGTAATCGATTACCATGCTTGGGTAATCGATTACCAGTCCAACAGAAGATGGTTTTTCATCCATTGTTATGTGGTAATCGATTACCAACCAATGGTAATCGATTACCATTTCATATAGAATCAAAATAACAGCATTTAATTGCATTTGAAATGTGTTGGGACACTTTCCCATACTCTCTTGAGACCTGATTAACCAACTTCATAAATTCAAAACGGTTCTTTATCATTTTTAACGTCTTAATCTCATATTACTCCTTACATGTGACATTCATTCAGAGTAAGGGGTAAACATACTCTTTGCATTTCATTTCATTCTACTTACTCTTTGGGCATCCTTTCATTAAACCCTTATTTTGCTTGCCTACCAAGTTATCTCATTAACTTAGATTACAAGTCATTTATTCATCTTTGCATGCATCCATCCTAAAAATGGTTAAGTAAGGCATACAAGCCCTACTATATACAAAATATCCATCTTAATATCATCATAATCTTCAAGAACATATTTCCAAAATATATTCATACACATGTAAATATCTTCATTGTCCCAATATTACATTAATTCCATAGGATTCATACAATTCATGCATTGCATAAATCACATTACCTAGCAATCCATTGCTTAGGCTATCCATTACATTGTTCATATCTCAAAATGGAACATCAACATAATCATTTTTATCATTACATCAATGCACCATTGCATTCGAATGTTAACATTACATAAACCTTATACATATTCTTCTAAAACAAATATGCATAAGCTTATAAAAAATGTGCATAGCTACTCATTATGCTCTCCAATATACATAATCATGTTATATGCACTACTGAACATCAAAAATCTCAACATGAAGATGCAAGGCCATAAATTCCCTAACTAGGCTTTTGACCAAGGGAAAGTACGACTCCACCCATATGTGTACCTAAAATATGATCCCTGGGTGAGATAACTGTAACACCTCATTCTAGAACCGATTTTTTAACATTATGTATGACATTAAGCGCAGTTACAATCATAGTAATTGAATTAAAGTACGGATAAACTTTTTTCTTTTTATTTATAAATATTTCTATTTAAAATCAATTCTGTAATAAAAATAATTCCAAAATTGTAATCGTAACTTAAACTACGAGTGGAACACTTAATGTAATTTTATTTTGACCATACGTTGCTACCCCTGTTGTGCAATTTCGCAATCAATTATTTTAATCACACAAATACGCAAGTGCAAGTGTCAACAAGTAATAGAGTGGATGTGTGAGTCCAGATATCGTTCCCACAGGGATTAAGTAAAGCTATAGCCTTGCTGTGAAGCAATGGTAACAAAAATAATTTGTAAAATCTAATGACTAAATAAACAATTAAAGAAATAAAACTAAATAACTAACTAAAAGAATGCAAAAATAAAATAGGTGTTCCAAGTATTCAAAGGTAGATTGGGATCAATTTCCCCATTATTGCAACTTCACCAGAATGCAGTAACCATGCTACAACAACTATCCATTAAATAATCAGAACACTAATGCATGCACGAGCTCTCACCAACACTACATGTATACTAAGTTCCACATCTCTATGGCCAAATAGTTATGAATCATTAAGCACAATTTCCATTTGATTTTGTGGTGTGAATGATCTCTTTACCCATAATTAACTAATTAAATTAGTTAAACCACAATGCCTAATAACTTTCCGAGTTCACCTATGTAACATCCCGTATAATTAGTAAAATACCTAAGTACTATATGCTTGGTGTACATGTGTAGAATTCGGATGTATGGTTTATGTGTAATGGTTTGTGAATTGTTTGATCTTTATTTCTTGGATAAGACTAAGGTAGTTAATTAAATTAAATCATAGGAAGTTACATATGTAGGCATGTGAACTTGATCTTATGAGCAATGTGAGTGTGTGCTAGAAGGCATTAGTGTTTGGATGTGGGCTTGAGTGTGTATAGACTTGTTGCTTTTGGACTTGGGTGTTTGGATCCTTTGTGTGTGTGTGGCCAATGGCCCAAGGATGACTCTTGGATCAAGCCAATTCAGCCCAAAATTGTAACCATTCTTATTTTCTCTAAGCCTTGCCCATTTAGGGTGTCTTGTGCCTCAAGGAACAACCACTTGGCTTAATGTTTTTGCGCACAAGTAAGGATGATTTAGAACCTTGAAATCTGCCATTTTTCCCTTGTCAAAACCGCCACCTCATCTTGCTTAAGCATAACTTAATTTAAGCCTCATTGCATGGTAGACACATGTGCATTTTAGCATGATCTTAGGCTGCATAATTCTCCATTTTGGGCGCACATGGGAGGGGCTTGATGCAGATTTTTTTTATGACACAAACTGCCTAACTTGTGGACTTGGATAACCACTTACACCCTCCATCATGACACTGCATTGTGCAGATTTTTGGTAAGCTTTTGCAGCCCTTCTTGAGTCAAATCTCTTCCTCCTTCCACATGCATCATGAGTAGGGTCTTGGGACTGCATTCCCATCATTTTTGCGCAGAGGGCAGCTCCATAAAACCAGAATTCTTGGCTGCCACAAAGCCCTCTTGCTTGTGGACTTAGTGAACCTCCCTCACCCCTCTCATTGTGCGCATGGTTTGGCTTATTATGCAGAAATTTTCTGCACAAGGAAAGCCCCAATATGAGTGTTTGGACTGTCACAAATCTACACCCATGATGAACCTTTTTCCCCTCATCATTTGCGCACCAAGGACTGCACAAATGCAGATTTTTGGGCTGCCACATGGTTAGTTACTTGTTGACTTAGCAAAGCTCTTGCATGTGCTCATGATGCACATCTTCCACTCCTCTTTATGCGCAAACCTTGGTCATGTATGCAGAAGTTTCTCTGACTTTGGACAGCCCCAAATCTGATCAAATCACCCCTCACTCCTTGCATGTAAGTAGAGTAATTTAGAAGCCAACACCTTGCTTGATTCAGCCTTAGATTCAGCCCCATCCTCTCAAAGAAATCTGAATATTTCATGATAGTTAATCATAGCATTTTTCCCTCACCTTCACTATATATGTGCGCATGGAGAGGGGGCTGCCTTCATGTGCAAGTGCAGCCAACCCCTCTCCAACTCCTCTTCTCCTCACTCCCTCACTCCCATAACCGAACTTACAAGCCTCCTTGGAGCTAGAAGACCTTGCTTAAGACAACTCCTTCCTTCCCTCACCTCAACCATACACCAAGCTAGTGCCAACCTCGTTCCTCACCTTGTTGCGCATAGGACCTCTTAGGAAGTGTGGACTTGTGTGTATCGAAGCTAGAAGGTGGTGTGATCCTTAACTTTGAAGGGTGTGCTACAAGAGGTAGGCCTTTAAACTTTGAACTCTTTCTTTGTGTAGCCAAGTATGTATGCTTAAATGTCTCCTTGAGTATGTGTGGTTTTGGACTCAAGTATAAGCATGATAAAAGTAGAATGATGGAGCTATTTCATAATGATATGTATGCATAGAAACCTCTTGGTTATGTTCGAACTCATGCTACTGCTTCCTTGTATGATTAGGCCACTGTTTAAAGAGAAATGTGCCACTGTTTTCTTATGTATGTGCCACTGTTTTGGTAGATAAAATGCCACTGTTTCGGTTCCTCAAAATCACATTAAAATGCCACTGTTTTGAAGATGTATGCCACTGTTTTATGTAACTGTTTTATGTACACAAATGCCACTGTTTTATGTACACAAATGCCACTGTTTTATGTGCACAAATGCCACTGTTTTATGTACACAAATGCCACTGTTTTATGTACACAAATGCCACTGTTTATGTGCACAAATGCCACTGTTTTATGTACACAAATGCCACTGTTTTATGTACACAAATGCCACTGTTTTAGTCATGAAATGCCACTGTTTCCATGCTTAAAATGCCACTGTTTTTATGCATAAAAGGCCACTGTTTTAAGTCATCATATGCCACTGTTTTATGCATAACGTACCACCGTTTAAGTCATTCCATGCCACTGTTTTATACATAAAAACGCCACTGTTTTACTCCTCAAAGGCCACTGTTTGTATGTATAAAATGCCACTGTTTTGGACGTTCAAAGTGCCACTGTTTCTGTTTTAAAAATGCCACTGTTTCTGTTTTAAAAAAACGCCACTGTTTCTGTTTTGGAAAACGTTTAAAACGTCACTGTTTTTCTGCTGTAAATGCTCACTGTTTTGCTGCTGTATGCTCACTGTTTTGCTGCTGTATGCTCACTGTTTTGCTGCTGTATGTTCACTGTTTTGGCTGCTGTAAACACTGCTGTATGCTCACTGTTTTGCTGCTGTATGCTCACTGTTTTGCTGCTGTATGCTCACTGTTTTGCTGCTGTATGCTCACTGTTTTGCTGCTGTAAATGCTCACTGTTTTGCTGCTGTATGCTCACTGTTTTGCTGCTGTATGCTCACTGTTTTGCTGCCATAAATAGCCACTGTAAATGATTAGTTTTAATTGATTTAGGTGCGCTTAAGAAGTGAGAATATTTCGCTGCCGTTGGTAATTTTTAAGAAAAGCTAAGGTAAGTGTCAGGCGATGATGCCTAATGTAACTATTGACTACTGGTATAGAATTGTAACATGATGCTCCATATGCCGTAAAAATATTATGTTCCATTATGATGAAAGGAAACTGCCAAATATGTGCCGTGATGGCTATATGACTATGTGGTAAAGACGTTATGTGGCAGCATAACGCATATGAAAGGTATATAAGCATGCATCTTACATTATACCGCATTTTTACGCTTTGTGTGTGAAAGCATAGCATGTCATGCATGTAACAAGATCATATAGGCCTTGTTTTAGAATAGTTATGTACAGGACCATGTGTTTGAGCAAGCATCATATAGGCATCCCCAAGGTACCGGGGTATGGGACATTTGGCATCAGTCCGCATAGGCCCACAGATGGAATCCACATGGAGCTCAGGTGCCAAGGGATAATTGATTCCACTGTGAAGTGCGCGCACGACGGTGCTAAAAGCGCAAAGGAAAGGCGTTATATACGCAATATATGAATGTGATAAAATGAAAAGGAACAAGTATATGTTGAAGTGACTGTTTATGATTTTGTGCCTAGTTAATACTGTTATATTACTGGTTTTATTGCCACACTACTGGGATTATTCTCACCCCTTCGGGGCTGCTATTTTTCCAAAATGGCAGGAGGACGCAAGAGCATTTGAAGGAGTATTATTTAGCTGTTGATTGCTGATGCTTGGATTATCAGTGTTGCTGTTTGTTTAAATGGATAACTGTAATGATTAATGTTTTGGAACTATTTTGGATGACTGTAGTCTTTATCATGATTATGTTAATATTGAACTTTTGTGAACAATGACTATTTCAGAAAACCTTTATGAAAAGAATTTATGTGTTGAAAATTTTTATACGGATTTGTATGCTGCTTTGTTAGCTCGTGTGACGTAACGACTCTAATTCCGCTTAGCAAACGACTCTCTTGGATGCATACAAGGGAGGGCGTTACACTAATTGGTATCAGAGCAGTTTGGTCCATGGAATTGCTTGTGTTTGATTGAATTGACTGCTGTTTGTGTTTATCTGCTGATTGACTGTTTAAATGTGCTATAGTTAAGTAAATATTAGCTAGGGTAGTTAGATTGTTAGGACTGTTCTGTGATAAGACACGGATGCATAGCTGACTTGTCCGAATTGAACTCGAGTACCTACTTGGGACTGCTGCCATGAATAACTTGCGGTGAGCCTGATCAACTCATTTCCTGGTATTGTGAGTGCAGAATCATGGCGGGTGGTCGCGGTTCAACTCGGGGAAGGACTGGCGATGCAGAAGAGGATCTTATCACCACCATTGGGGGACTGGCAACGTTCATCCAGAATATGAGCCAAGAATGGCGCGACCATAGGCAACAGAATCAGAACCAACCCCCACTGCATGAAAATGCAGAAGAAATTGCCCGTCGGAGGTTGAAAGACTTCCGCAACTTCCAACCACCTACTTTCGAGGGTGAAGACAACCCCGAGGCTGCAGCAAGGTGGCTGCAGATGATTGAGCATATTTTCGAACGCATGGCATGCCCGGAAGCACAGAAGACTGATTACGCGTCGTACCAGCTGATGGGAGAAGCTTTAACATGGTGGACTGGTGCGAGGGCTCTGCTAAGAGCTCAGGACGTGGGGCTGACGTGGGCCGTGTTCAGACAAGTATTTTTGGATAAGTATTTTCCTAAGGCAATGCGAAGGATGAAACACACTGAACTGCTGTCGCTCAGGCAGGGTAACATGACGGTTAATGAGTATATCGCAAAGTTTGGGCAGCTGATCGAGTACGCCAACTTCGACCGGAACATTTATGATGAAGAATGGCAGGTGGAGAAGTTCGAGAGCGGACTGCATCCGGAAATTCGCAAGCTCATCTTGACGACGGCTAATCGTACACTTCCAGAACTCATCAACCAGAGTCGTCAGGCAGAAGGAATCATTCTGGAGGCCAAGAACTTGAACAAGCCACCACCACAATTCCACGGAGGAAATCGAGCAGGCAGATTCTTCAGGACGGCACCTGGTAGGGGTCGAGGCAGAGGTACGCCGTTGCAGGCGCGGCCTGGAAATTTTAAGAGGAACTTTACGGTGGGCCAATCGTCGACGGGACGTCAGGGTGCGACTGCTTGTGCTACGTGTGGAAAGAATCACTTTGGAGTCTGTCGCAAGACCAACAATGCATGCTTCAGATGCGGCCAGCAAGGTCACTTTGCTTACAAATGCCCCCAGAACGCTGATCAACAGCCTCCGCAAGCTCGGGTATTCACATTGGATGCAAATGAAGCGCAGAAGTTTCCCAACCTGATCAAAGGTAATGTCACTCTGAATGGTCACCCAATTTCTGTTATCTTTGATTCTGGAGCGTCTGGCTCTTTTATGGCAAAGCATACTGCCTTGAGAATAGGCATCACCCCAACCCCGTTACCTTATGAGTTACACATCAGCACACCTACGGGAGGATCGTGCACAGCCTCAGAGATCTGCAGAGGTGTTACCTTGCAGTACGAAGGGAACACGTATTCAGCTAACTTGGTGGTCCTGCCGGTATTCAACTTCGATGTGATTATCGGTATGGACTGGTTGACGGAAAACGGGATAACTTTGGATTGTCGAGCGGGGAAAATCATTGTTCCTGCGAAAGATGGTAATTTTCAACCTTTCTCTCTCATTTCCTTATTGCAAGTTAGAAAAGAGCTCCGCAAGGGAGCAGCAGGGTATCTTTTGTCGATCGAGGCTGAGACCTCGATTGACAATCAAATTCAGAATGTACCGGTAGTTAGAGAATTCGAGGAGGTATTCCCGGACGAAATACCTCGATTGCCTCCTCATAGGGAAATAGAATTTTCGATCGAACTTGTTCCTGGAGTTGGACCAATCTCCATTGCCCCGTATCGTATGGCACCTTTGGAACTGCGCGAGTTGAAGAGGCAGATAGAAGAGCTTTTGGCAAAGGAATTTATCAGACCGAGTACTTCTCCATGGGGTGCTCCAGCTATCTTGATTAAGAAGAAGGATGGAAGCTTACGTTTGTGTGTAGATTACCGCCAGCTGAACAAAGTCACGGTGAAGAATAAGTATCCGCTACCGAGGATCGACGATTTGATGGACCAGCTGAGAGGAGCCAGAGTCTTTTCCAAGATAGACTTACGATCGGGATACCATCAGATCCGGGTCAAACCGGAGGATATTTTGAAAACCGCTTTTAGGACTCGTTATGGGCACTACGAGTATCAGGTGATCCCATTCGGACTTACGAATGCTCCAGCGGTGTTCATGGACTACATGAACCGCATCTTCCGCCCATTTCTTGATCAGTTCGTTATTGTGTTTATCGACGATATCCTGATTTACTCAGCTAATGAGGAGCTGCACGCGGAACATCTGAGGATTGTCTTGCAAATCTTGAAGGAGAAACAGTTGTACGCGAAATGGTCAAAGTGCGAGTTTTGGCTTAAAGAGGTCCAGTTTCTGGGCCATGTCATTTCATCAGAAGGTATCGCGGTGGACCCCAGCAAGGTTGAAGCTGTTATGAATTGGGAACGACCCAAGTCTGTCACTGAAGTAAGAAGTTTCTTAGGTCTGGCTGGGTATTATCGAAGGTTTATCCAGAATTTCTCTCAGATAGTGCAACCCCTCACTCGACTCACGCGGAAGGACAAGCCTTTTGAGTGGACTGAAGCTTGTGAAGAATGTTTCTTGGAGCTAAAGAGCAGATTGACGAGTGCCCCCGTACTCACGATTCCGGATCCTACTCGAAGGTTCGAAGTTTACTGCGATGCGTCGCTGAAAGGACTTGGATGCGTGTTGATGCAGGATCGTATGGCGGTAGCTTATGCATCTCGACAACTGAAGCCTCACGAAGAAAATTATCCTACGCACGATTTGGAGTTAGCAGCTATAGTGTTCGCACTTAAAATCTGGAGGCATCACTTGTATGGTTCGCAGTTTGACGTGTTCAGCGATCATAAGAGTTTGAAGTACTTGTTCGACCAGAAGGAGCTGAATATGCGGCAACGTCGGTGGATGGAATTTCTGAAGGACTACGATTTTGAACTTAAATACCACCCAGGAAAGGCAAACGTGGTAGCTGACGCCCTGAGTAGGAAGACACTGCACACTGCAACCCTGATGATGGAAGAATTGAAGTTGTTCGGGGCCTTTCGAGACTTGAACTTATCGGTAGACGAGAGAGGAAGTAGCATAAGATTGGGAAATATTAAGGTGGAGAATGAACTGATCGGTAGAATTAAGGAGGCTCAGAAGGATGAAGAGTTAGTCCGCAAGTTGGTTGGTAACCAAGAGGTAGTAAAGGATGAGAATGATGTCTGGAGATTCCAAGGACGGCTGGTTGTGCCGAATGAAGAATTGAAACAAGAAGTTTTGCAGGAAGCTCACAAGGGTAAGTATGCAGTTCATCCTGGATCCACGAAGATGTACCATGACTTGAAGACCTCATTTTGGTGGCCAGGTATGAAGCGTGATATTGCGGAGTATGTATCTCGATGCTTAACTTGTCAGAAGGTGAAGTACGAACATCAGAGACCATCGGGACTCCTTCAACCTTTGGAGATTCCCGAATGGAAGTGGGACAGTATTTCGATGGATTTTGTAGTTGGACTTCCTCGGACGCGAGAAGGATATGATTCTATCTGGGTGATTGTCGATCGTTTAACGAAGTCAGCTCATTTCTTGCGTGTTAGAACCACTTATGATACAGAAAGGCTTGCTAGAATCTATCTGCAGGAGATTGTGAAGCTGCACGGAGTTCCTACGAGTATTGTCAGTGATCGTGATCCCAAGTTTACATCTAAGTTTTGGGAATCCTTTCAAAGAGCGTTAGGGACCCAATTGAGGTTGAGTACTGCTTATCACCCGCAGACCGATGGACAGACGGAACGCACCATTCAAGCATTAGAGGACATGTTACGAGCATGTGTTTTGGAGTTAGGAGGCAGCTGGGATAGCTATCTTTCGTTGATTGAGTTCGCTTACAACAACAGTTACCACTCCAGCATTCAGATGGCACCGTATGAAGCTTTGTATGGGAGAAAGTGCAGGTCCCCTTTATGTTGGACTGAAGTGGGCGAGCGAAGTATGTTAGGACCCGATCTAATTCAAGAAACATCCGAACAAGTAAAGAAGATTCGGGAGAATATGCAGCGGGCTCAGGCCAGACAGAAGAGTTATTACGACAAGCGTCATAAGCCTCTATCTTTCGAAGTCGGAGACCATGTGTTCTTGAGAATCACTCCTACATCGGGACTCGGAAGGAGAATGGGAGTTAAGAAGTTAAGTCCACGGTACTTAGGACCGTATCTGATTATGGACCGGATTGGAGAGTCTGCATATCGGTTGGCTTTACCACCCAATCTGTCAGGAATTCACAATGTATTTCATGTGTCACAGCTACGGCGGTATCTCTCTGATCCATCTCACGTGTTACATCCCGAAGAAGTGGAACTAAAGGAAGATCTGACGTATCAAGTGCAACCGTTCCAAATTCTTGAAAGATCCGTCAAGCGTCTCCGTTCTAAAGAAATTCCTTTGGTAAAAGTATTATGGAACAACAGATCGGCAGCTGAAGCCACTTGGGAGCGCGAGGAAGACGTTCAGAAACGCTATCCAGAACTGTTTAGCTCTTAAGTAAGTTTATTTTGCGGACAAAATCCCTTTTTGGTGGGGAGAGTGTAACATCCCGTATAATTAGTAAAATACCTAAGTACTATATGCTTGGTGTACATGTGTAGAATTCGGATGTATGGTTTATGTGTAATGGTTTGTGAATTGTTTGATCTTTATTTCTTGGATAAGACTAAGGTAGTTAATTAAATTAAATCATAGGAAGTTACATATGTAGGCATGTGAACTTGATCTTATGAGCAATGTGAGTGTGTGCTAGAAGGCATTAGTGTTTGGATGTGGGCTTGAGTGTGTATAGACTTGTTGCTTTTGGACTTGGGTGTTTGGATCCTTTGTGTGTGTGTGGCCAATGGCCCAAGGATGACTCTTGGATCAAGCCAATTCAGCCCAAAATTGTAACCATTCTTATTTTCTCTAAGCCTTGCCCATTTAGGGTGTCTTGTGCCTCAAGGAACAACCACTTGGCTTAATGTTTTTGCGCACAAGTAGGATGATTTAGAACCTTGAAATCTGCCATTTTTCCTTGTCAAAACCGCCACCTCATCTTGCTTAAGCATAACTTAATTTAAGCCTCATTGCATGGTAGACACATGTGCATTTTAGCATGATCTTAGGCTGCATAATTCTCCATTTTGGGCGCACATGGGAGGGGCTGGATGCAGATTTTTTTTATGACACAAACTGCCTAACTTGTTGACTTGGATAACCACTTACACCCTCCATCATGAGACTGCATTGTGCAGATTTTGGTAAGCTTTTGCAGCCCTTCTTGAGTCAAATCTCTTCCTCCTTCCACATGCATCATGAGTAGGGTCTTGGGACTGCATTCCCATCATTTTTGCGCAGAGGTCAGCCCCATAAATCTGAATCCATGGCTGCCACAAAGCCCTCTTGCTTGTGGACTTGGTGAACCTCCCTCACACCTCTCATTGTGCGCATGGTTTGGCTTATTATGCAGAAATTTTCTGCACAAGGGACAGCCCAATATGAGTGTTTGGACTGTCACAAATCTACACCCATGATGAACCTTTTTCCCCTCATCATTTGCGCACCAAGGACTGCACAAATGCAGATTTTTGGGCTGCCACATGGTTAGTTACTTGTTGACTTAGCAAAGCTCTTGCATGTGCTCATGATGCACATCTTCCACTCCTCTTTATGCGCAAACCTTGGTCATGTATGCAGAAGTTTCTCTGACTTTGGACAGCCCCAAATCTGATCAAATCACCTCTCACTCCTTGCATGTAAGTAGAGTAATTTAGAAGCCAACACCTTGCTTGATTCAGCCTTAGATTCAGCCCCATCATCTCAAAGAAATCTGAATATTTCATGATAGTTAATCATGGCAATTCTCCCTCACTTTCCCTATATATTTGCGCACAAGAGAGGGGGCTGCCTCATTCATTTTGTGCAGCCAACTCCTCTCCCCCTCTTCTTCGGCACTCTAGTTAAACATTGCAAGAACCTTAGGAGCTAGAAGACCTTCTTAAGACAACTCCCTCCTTCCCTCACCTCAACCATACACCAAGCTAGTGCTAGCCTTGTTCCTCAACCTTGAAGTTGTCCAAGTGACCCTTTGTTGCGCATAGAACCTCTTAGGAAGTGTGGACTTGTGTGTATCGAAGCT
>JAVKPL010010333.1:0-43614 GCA_032173675.1 Gastrolobium villosum | reverse complement strand
TATGTACACTCTGGGACACAGAGAATCTGATGTAAGGTGGCACATTTGCGAGAAAGAGCTATACTGCTTCACGTGATCACATTCCACCAACAACAGTGCACATAGTCATAGATTTCCGACCCTTACTCCTCTGTATCAAAATGCAGTGTTTTTACTCAGGATGAAAGAAGAAATAAACGTTGCACCAAGCTTGAAAGGGTGGCAAAATAAACAACCTTGGAATTGCGTTCTAATGCACAAGGTGAGAAACGTTTATGCCGCCGGACTTGAATGGACCAAAATATTTGTTCCCATAATCCCATCCCTCATTCACTGGTAGAGTAGATCGAGTTATTTAATTTTGATTAAATATTGGTTTATTGTCAATGTTATATCATTAACATGAAGCACAGGACAAAGATAAATTCTCTCATTTTTTTCATCGCATCTTGTTCAATGCAAAACTGTTAAAGACTTTGAATAACAAAGAAAAAGTAGAAAACGAGAGAGAAAGAAATGTGATCGTCACGTCACCCTCGTCGATGAATAAAATCATTTTTTTCATCGCATCATGTTAGATTTGACAAAAAATGTGATCGTCACGTCACCCTCCTCAATGAATAAAATCTAAAAAAGGGTACCATTATCGTTTCAAAGATCATTGAATAAGTCATCATTTAGGAATGGTACGAGAAATACTGTATTAATTATATTAACATATGTGTCAAAAGAAACTTTGGATAATAACAAGTATTTCTTTTTATGTGAGTGGCTTGATATTAAAAAAAAATCATGTGAGACCCACATGTATTTATACAACAGCGCACCGTTGGAGTTTTGGATGAGTAAATTCTAGTTCTTGAAACTTTTGCAGGCCTTCTCAGTTCTCACTCAGGTAGGACCTAGTGCAGTTTAGCACTGTAATGTTGAGAGTGACACACAAAGAATGCTCTTAGGGGGCGTACAGGAGAATTATTTTTTCTGGGAATCTAAAAATATTGTATCAAAGAATCTTGGGAGCTCAACCAGGGTAGGACCTATGTGCAGTTTAGCAAAATCAATGTGAGCCCCCACATACAACAGAATGCGTTGGTTTTGGATAATGCAACAGGTACCCTATACGAGAGCCCATTGAACTTGGATAATGCAACAGACCCAACTTACCTGTGCTAAGAAATTTCACAAGAGAAAGTGGAGGATAGCGAGGTTTTGATAACATGTAAAGAACCTTGGGATACACCATCCCAAAGGTTCTTTAGGGTGGGAATGCACAAGGTTTTATAAAGGCCACATTAGTTGTTCATCCAACTAATGTGGGACTATATATCTCAACAAATATGATTTTTACATCCAATTTGTGATAATATCTGAAAATTTAAAATTTAGAAAAATTCAATTTATCGGAATCCTGAAAAAATACCGCGTACCAAAAGACCCTTAGCTGTTTATTAACTGGGCTTAGAAAATACGTGGCATTGGGGTCCATATATTATTGGAGGGTTATGGGCTTGTTCCACCATTTGAAAACACAGAATATGTACCAGTGCCATCATCGTCATGATAGATATCACAATATATAATATTGCTAAATTGCACCACCTCCTATTTTATTAATGAATATAAAATAAACAATATTAAATATCTTGATACATATCTTTCTTCTCTTTACATATCTTTCCATTTCTAACATACATTTTTTTTGTTGTCTCTCTCTTCCACCCAAACATAGAAAAAACCCAAAGAAATCCGATTCTCTAAGAATAGCAAACCCTCAATCCCATCAAAACATCATCATAAGTAGTGTCCGCTCAACTAAAGCTATTGTCGGGGCCCTGTTTAACATTTTCAACTCGCTCTGTTTATTCTTTCTTATTCAACACAACAACAAGTCTTATCTACCAATTATATGTTCTATACATTTCTACTTTGTGTTGTATATATCATCACAGTGGCAAGTGGTTTATGGATGATAGGGAACTCAAAGTGGTGATGGGTGTTCCACAAACTCCAACCCCTTCTCCACCACATATGTATCAACAAGAACTTCAGCTTAAACTTTACCAAGCCTTCATATTCTCAATTCCCATACTCTTTTCCATTATTCTCTTTCTCTTGTTTTACTTGTTCTACCTCAAGAGGAGAGCTTCCTCTCTCTCATCCCCTCCTTCCCACACACTTTCCAGGACTCCCAATACACAAACTACATATCCCTATTCTTCCTCAGTAAGTAAGATTCCCTTCCTCGCTCTCTCCTTCTTGTCTGTAATATGATATCATAATTGCACACAACACATAATACTAGAGGGACTTAGATGCTAGCTCATGTGGCTTGCTTTTTTTCTGCACATCTGTTATCAGTAACTGAATAAACTAATATTAGTCTCTCTATCTATTGTTAATATCACAGCCCTGTCGTTTAGATCTGAAGGTGCAATTTCTGGACAAACTTCCAAGAATTTTATTTGATGAGGATTTGAGAACAAGGGATTCAGTGTAAGCCTATTCTTTATTTTTTGTCTGCACTTGGTATTTTTGTTTGTGAATTATCTTTGAAATATAGTTAAGTTGTGTAAGTGCTATCGGTTTCTTTCTAGGGTTCGTTTTTTCTGACGTGCATATATAAGTTATTTGCGATAACCTTAATATGATGTCGTTTTGAAAATCATGATGTTTTTATAATTTTAATTTATTTCAGAATTATTGTAGTCTTTATAATTATATTATTTAATTTTTCAATTCCAAAACAATATCCAAAACGATATCATTTTGGGAGTAAATGCATATAACTTATCTGCATTAATTTCAGAAATATTATTATGTTCTTTTTAATCTCGCTTTGTGGACTTGCTTAATGTGTTATGATCTCTATCTATTACACAAGGTGTCTACTGTATATGCTTTGGACATGTATAATAATATTGTAATTTCACCTCTAGCATGCCTTTGTGATCCTTGAAATTATTGTCAAGGATTGTTGTTATTTGAAAGCTGAAAAATCGTTAGCAGACTCTTCAAGTTCCAAATCTTTCATGACATCCATTATTTTCGTAAGTAGTGGCATGGGAAAAGGAAGTAAAAGATGTAAAGAATATATAAAGAATGGTTTTCTTGTGCATAAACGACACATTTGAAGGTGACACACACCATAAATTAAGTTACAATGAATAAATAAATCCTGCACGTGTCACCCAAGTGATAGGAAGAACCCAAATTTCAAAGATAGATAAACAGGTTACATTCGTCAGGGAATTTCTAGTGGACAAGTGCTATATTACTTACAAAATTTCTATGATTGTCCTTATTGGATTAATGGCCTATTTCAAAATTTCTATGATTGGGCTAATGTTTGTTTGATAAGGTTTTTTTTAAGATTTTTGGGAAATTAAATATTTTAAAATTTTGTATTTTTAGATATTATCGTAAACCGAATATTTCCATCATATTTCTGAAAATCGTAATTCCCGGATAAATAAAAATTTCTCTTCTACCAGACGCCCCTAAATGCTTGCTTGAGATGAAGCTAAAAGTTTGTTTGTATGAAAATTTTGCAAACAGATGTTGTGTTTGTCTGGGAGAATTTGAGGTGAAAGAAGAGCTGCTACAGATTCCTTATTGCAAGCATGTGTTTCACATAGAATGCATACATAACTGGCTGCAATCAAAGTCCACATGTCCACTTTGTAGATGTTGCATCATACCCACTACAAATTTGCTTAATCCACCACCACCACCACCTATTGTATCAGAACCACCCCAACAAGGTGGTATTTCGGGCTCTCCATCACACATCATATCATTGCCTCCTCGACTAGAAGATGAAGCTGGTGCTTCCTCAAATATTACCATTTTTCAAGGGAATGGTGTATTAATTAGATGATAAAACCTTTTGAATTTAACATTCAACTGGGCTTCATGAGTCTGTAGTTCAGTTCAGGGTTTTGAAAACCAATAATTTACGAAATAAAAGTTGGGGAATGTTTATCTCCTTTTATATTAGAGAACACTTCATTCCTACAGACACAATAAAGTAGAGTAGGTAATTTAAAAATAAAACAAAAACATGGCACAAAAATCGACCTATGTGCATAAATGAATTATTATCATATGTCAAAGGAGAAAAACATTTCTCATAAAAGTTAGCCCTTCATTTTCTAGCGGATTCCAAGAGTGCTATAAACAACAAATCTTAATTATTCCCGTCCTATTTGCACCCCACCAATCAAAATATGACATATCAGTTTGACATCTTTTTTGAAAGAAAAAAAACTTTAATATTATAATGTTTTACAAAATACACAATTTATAATTTTTTTCCGTGCTATAAAACTCATTCAGCTTGTTTATAATCCTTTTTTTCAAATCAAAAAAGATAATGGGCCGGGAAAGAATTTTTGCTGACCTTAATGTTAGCTAGTCAATCGAGATTGGGCCTTCTAGCCCATCATCAACGCAAAGATTAATTTGAAATAGATTCTTGTCGTTGTCAAAAATAAATGAATTAGATCCTTGTACTTGGAGCTTCCTCAATCAATGAGCACAATTGTATTAGTCTTCCCACATGGAATAATATTGACCCCAAAAAAAGGCATGGACAACAATGAGATTAGTGAATTAGGTTCTACCAGAATTTGCATGTACATTTATTGTCGATGACTTTACTAAAAAAATTATTAATATGATATTTATTTGAGCGTTAAATACGAAAAGACATATAACTTAACCCTTTTAAGCCCATTGAGACTTGGGAGAAAACCCCAACCCGCCCCATTTAAATATAAATTATATTTTATAAATATTATATAATATTACTTATTTTCATATCACATTCCCCTTAGAATAGGAAAATATAATTATACATCATGGATACAGAAAAATATTCTTATAGTTACTACAAATAAGTTATTTATATTTACTCCCAAAATGATGTCATTTTGAGATTAAAATATCAAAAAATTATAATTATAAAGATTATAATATCTCTGAAATTAATTAAAATTATAAAAACATCAAGATTTTCGTCCCGAAACGACGTCGTATTGGGTTTACTGCAGATAACTTATACGTAGTAACTGCAGAAAAAAGAACTCTTATAAATAATACATTATTATAATATTAAAATTATTTTTTTTTCTTCGTGATATCACCCGACAGTATTTTGAGAAGATAGAAAAAAAATAACTTTTAATATTATATCATGCGTAGTTATATTTTTTTTTATGATAAAATCTCTTTCCGACGGATTGAAACCCTCAATACTTATACCAAACTGAATTCTCATTCTTGTTAGTGTTGGCGTTCGAGACTATAGCTGAAAATAACATAACATGTTTTTAAATTTCAGTGATACTAAGCTGCCCACTACACAGGAAATTCCAAGCAAAGAAGCAGATGGGTATTTTTATTGACTTCATGGCTCATTACATTACAGCATACGATTTGAGTAGTTGATCATGTACCCCTGTTATGATTTCAATACATACGAAAAAAGAAGAAAATAAAGAAAAGAAAAAATCTCATGCATAATCCATATGAATTAAAGTCCCGAAATCATGGTTCTCACAATGTGAAAGAAAGAAAAAATCAACTTTAGCTCGAATTCTACTTAGGGCTTGAGTGGGGCGAAGACAACTACTGAATTGTGTCCACCGAACCCAAATGAGTTGGAGATAGCTGCATAAAGAACAGTAAAGATCAGAAACATTGGATTTTACATTGTTACCACTATTCACACTAAAGAGATCGCACATACCAACATTAACTTCATGCTGCTTCTTAACGTTAGGGACAGTGTCAATTGTAACATCAACCTCCAAGTTCTGTGTAAAAGCGAGAAAATTAGACATATATTAATCAAGATCTTCTTGTTATCAACAAAATGGAACATATTTGATTAATAGGTTGGATTTCTGGTTCAGGAAAGTACATCTTGGTTAATGGTTGGATGTAACCAGCCTGTTGTTATTGCTTTCATTGTTGCTATAGCTTCCAAACCACCAGCAGCACCAAGACCATGACCAATCATTGACTACAATGAGGAACAAAATGTAATGATAAACTTCCAAGCTTAACAAGAGTATCCTATTGGGATTCTGAAAAAATTTAGAAGTAATTAAGTTTCTTACCTTTGTCGCATTCATTTTCAATTCTGACGTGTCCTTAAAAACCTTTTTAATTGCATTAACCTCAGCCAGGTCACCAGCTAGTGTTGACGTGGCATGAGCATTCACATAGTTCACCTGTATAGTTTAGAAACCAACCAATTAGGATTCATCAATTTTACAATAACATGAGAATGTGAACTGTTCTTAGAGGGATTTTTGTTACATGGTAAAACTATGTGGGATAAGTTATATTTACAAATTACACTGTGTAAATGTATTATCCATATTACATAGTATAGTTTATAAGAATATATAAATAAAAAGTTTGTAAATATAACATTTTTCAAATTATATATTACATTTTTTAGAGTATTTATTACCTCTTCGGAGGAAACCCCTGCATCTTCTAAACTCTTCTTGATACAAGATGAAACTCCAAGTCCATCAGACCTTGGATCGGTCATGTGATGAGCATCACAAGTTATGGCACCCCCCAAATATTCGGCTATTATTTTGGCTCCCCTTTTTGTTGCACTCTCCAAGCTCTCCATTATCTTTTATGGGTCATAGAAAATCAAGTTTGCAGCATTGCAATTTCATTAAGTAAATAAAAGCTAATTTAAAACAAAACAATAAAAACATTGCTAGTAAAAGATATAGTTATACCAGCACACCAGAGCCTTCACCCATGACAAAACCATCACGATCTTTGTCCCATGGTCTTGAAGCCTTCTTGGGGTCTTCATTCCTCTGAGACAAAGCCCTGCAAGCAATGAATCCTCCAACACCAGTAGGCATGATTGCAGCTTCAGTTCCACCAACCACCATAATATCTGCTTCACCTCTTCTAATGTGATTAGCAGCAGCATAAAAGCAGTAATTTGCTGTTGCACATGCAGTAGAAATTGAATAATTGGGACCCATTAGTCCAGTGTCTATAGCCAACAATGCAGAACCCATGTTGGTGATGGAGTAGGGAATGAAAAATGGAGTAATTTTCTTATAACCCTTCTGTATAAGAGCTTCCACACCAGTGCTGAAAGCAGTTAAACCTCCCATTCCTGTTCCCACCAAAACTCCTATTCTTGTTCTGTCCATCTGCTAGAAAAACAATGTATCCATTCATAACTTTTTGGTATCTATAGCTTGCTATGTGCCCTTTGAGGGTAAAATATATAGGATACCACTAGTTGAGGTAAAGCACCAGACTATGTGGTATGGTTCCACGTACAAGCAAGTATATGTCAATGGCAGATAATGAGTTATAATAAGGTTTAATATGAATGGACGTAATAACAGTACATAAAAGAATATTTTTAATTTATGTAGTGTATTATATTTAATATTCAATAATTTAATAAAAAAATGCGGAGGTCAAACTCCTTATTGCTATAAATTTTGCAAAGAAACATGCTCCTGGCGATGGCAGCATCCCAAATATTTATATTAAACTTGCAGAAGGTTTGGCTTCCTAGGTGAGGCATTTTGGTGTCTCACTTGGGAATGTGAGCCGCCTCAGGAGCTGCATTCGGTGATGCTGGTAGGGCTGACGTGTATGGGTCTTATCTGGTTTGGGGTTAGGGTGTTGGGCTCTTTGTGGTGTTGGGCTCTTTGTGGGGTTGGGCTGTCCAGGAGAAAGGGCTATTGGGCTTATTGAGGATTGAGTATCCATAACACATTCATAACTTTTTGGTATCAATCCTAAGTTAGGCAAAATATGTAGTTACATATTGCAACTTCAAAAAGTAATGTGACTTACATTCTGAAGAACTTCATGTCCAAGGTTTGCATCATCAAGGGCCCTCTTGCCTGCAACTATGCAATATCTCCAGCAATCATCAAGGCGCCTATCATTCTTGCCATCAATATAGCCTTCTGAAGAGAAATCACGTATCTGACCACCAAAACGGACTGAGAAGTTTGATGCATCAAACCTATCTATTAGGCTTATCCCACTTTCTCCCTCAAGAAGCTTGTTGTAAAATGTATCAATGTCACTGCCAAAGACTGACACAAGACCCATTCCTGTTATTACTACTCGCTTTTTTGGATCTTTTTCTCTCTTTGGAGCTGCTACAGTTGGAGAAGCCATGGCCTTGATTGTTCCGCATTTCAGGGCTGCAATGCAAGTGCTAAGTTTCAATTAATAGTAAAGGATAAGATAAATTGCATTATCTTAATGTCATCACTGGTGGTTAGTTATAGCAATTCCATGGTAGGAATGGAGAAAATGGCATCAGGAAAGTGTCCAAATATGAGTTTGACAATACTCTAACCAGATTAAACCGCCTTGATAGAAAAAAAGAATACAGATTTGGTGTTTTATCTTGCTCTTATACAGATAGGAAGCAGAGATACAGATTTGGTATAATACCAATGCAAATTCTAAAAATTATATGACGCCTAATATATAACATATAAAACCAATATAATTTTAACATGAATTACAAATCCTAAATTAGATTAAAAACGTTAATGACATTAATTTTCACAAGTCAGTTCTAGTCATTGTGAACACAACTAACACAATAAAATGTAATTATTGTAGTATATCATTCTATTGTTACAAAAACAAAAATATAAAAGGGAAAATGGTTTGTCATTTTAGAGGATGTAAGTTGTATTATTTTAACCGCTTACAACTATGTATTTCGGAGAGTACATAATTATAATATTAAAATTATACTTTTTTTTCTCTCTCCTTTGAATGTTCGGCCGTGAAAAGTTAAAAAAAAATACAACTTTGATATTATAACTATGTGAAAAAAGTATCTAATCTTACTTTAGATAACTTTGTCTAATATTCACCAAAACGACGTCGTTTTTTAATTAAAAATTAAAAAATTAGAATGATAAATAATATTATAACCTTGAAATATAGTAAAATTACAAACATACCATAATTTTTACTCCAAAATGACGTCGTTTTGGTGAATATTAGACAAAATTATCTAAAGTAACTACAGAAAAAATAAACATTTTAAATATATAAGCAGTTAAAAGTACAAAAAAATTATATACTTCCCAAAATATATAGTTCTCTCTTCATAAATTTTTTAGTTCTCTCTCCTTGAAGGACAAAAACAATTTCCCAATATAAAAATACAAGTTAGAAGAATCCCAAAGTACTCCAAAATCATCTGGTACAAAACATATTTGATATCGATACGGCAATCGTTTGATGTATCGGTGCTTCTTACGTATATAGAGAGACACAACCTATGCAGACAACGTAATTGTTGGCAAACCTGGGATATTACCAAAGAATATGGATGATTACTTGTTATTCTTTCAGAAATTTCAAATTCAAGTCCTAATAGCAGTATAGGAAGGCTGAGATTTGCAAGAGGATGTTGAATACCTCAAATTCAAAATAGAAAAAGTAAAAGTAAAAAAGTACGAATTAAACCTTACAAACAGGCTGGGGATAATGAAATAATAACATGATAAATGGAACATTAATCTCAATCAAGATACGCTATGTCCACCTATCCAGCAAAAAGAAAAAACAGGTATATTTTGTTAAACATACTGAATCTACTTTCTGATTTGACAAACTGAATTTAAGAATCTAATTTATTGGCAGCTCCAACACAGACACAAAACACACGTATATCAACAACATCATGAGAAATGAAAGTGAAACAGAATTTAACAAGCAATATTTGAAATCAGACAACGAGACAGAATGTTAAAAAGGTTGTTCTTACATGAAGCAGAAGTGTACCCGCTTGACATATTGGCATTTGAAGGCATTTGCATTTTGTGAGACAATCTAAGGCCATCATAATGAACCAGAGATATCCCATTGCTTTCAGAGACTTTGTTTCTGAGCAATGCTCCTAAAGGACATGTACCTGCAATGCTAGCCATCTATCTATCTATGTGTATGTGGTTGTCTCTCACAAGATTTGATATTGATTTAAAGCAAAAGAGGGAACCTTGGATTGTCAGTGGAACATAAGGAACTAATAAAAAAGAAAAAATAATAAAAACAAAGCTTTCTATAGAGTTTGGCTTGGGAAGTCCGCCACTGTTTTATGTCTTGAAATTGTATGTAAACAATGGCTTTGGCGATGATGGCAAAAAAAAAAAAAACTAAGCTTTGAGTTTCCCTTTCCTTTCATTTTCTATAAATCGCTTAACTACCTGAACAACCCAATTCAACCTTCAATAAAGAAAAGCCGTCCTTGGCACATTTCTTGGTGGGTCATGATTATTGTCCTAACTACCCATGCGGCTCTTCTGGTTTAGGTGAACCCTACAAATTGAGATTTTTTTTTTAACTACATCTAAATGGGTTTTATAAGAATTATGTTGTAGGAAAAGTGATTGTGTAATGTTATAGAGATTCGTTTTGCGTGCCTTAATTTTTTTTTTGTTTTTGCTTCAAAAATTGTGAGCTCGAGCTCCACAAAATGTTATGTGTAGGAAAAAAAATTGTGTCATGTTGCATGACGAATGCAAGTCCCCATCTAAATTACTTATTTTTACTTCTACCTGAAAGGGTTTTAAAATTTAAATAAATAGAAGTTAATGACTGAATTACAACATAATTTTATGGCCTGATTATGAAGAAAAAATTACTAATCTATTGACCTCTCTCAATAATAAGAAAATGAAATCAAGTAAAATATGAAATATCACTTGCTTTAATATTGCTTAACTTATACTAAACATAAAAATGTTATATTATAATCAAATTTATCAATTTAAAAATAACTTGGACAATTCATAAAATATGCATATGCTTAAAAAGCGTGATAAATGTCGTCCTTGGTCCTAAACAGTTACTGCTCATGGGCTTCATTGCGCATTCTGAATTAAGTAACAGCAAATGCATGCCATTTATGATAAGATAAGTCGAACTCTCATAAATATATATATGACTCTTCATTCCAAGTGAAACTAATTGAGGTACGGCCACCGATAGATCTTGTCTTCCTGTTTTTTATGGAAAATAATGTCCTAGTCGTGCCAATCATTTGATTTCAGTGTATTATGATTCTATTTTGAAGTCTGAGAAAACACCAGATGGTAAGATTTGTGTACTTAGCATCCAAAAAAACATAAAGTTGGGATAAAGTTCAAGAAAACGCTTACCAAAAAAAAATTCAAGAAAACTTTTTTTTTCCCTTTGATGTAACCATTTAGAAGACCTCAATTATTATTACTTTATTAAAATCAATGATTATTTGTTATATATAGCATCCCAGAGAATTTCTTTTTTTCAGATGTACCAATACAACGGAAATCGAGTAACTCGTTTGAAACTAGGGAATGGGATTTTGAAAAAAAGTTTTTTATGACTTTTTTTAATATTTGGATATAGTATATGAAAATGGAAAAAAAATTCTGCTTGCAATTTTTTCTTTTCTGTTACGGTCACATAGAATGAGTGAGACCTATTATAATGATAAGAAAGATAAAAGATTATCGGACTCTCTTGAGTGTAGCAGAAAAAAATTCTACAATAAAAATAGAAAAAACCCTTATAAAAAAACACCTTTAAATGAGAGTAAATTTGGTGGTGATGGTTGCGGTGAGGGCTATAGTGGTGGAGATGAGCAAATGGTGATGAAATGGGTGATAGTTACGATGGCGATGGTAATGATGACAAATTGTGACGGTGGTGGTAGTGGTGAGAATGATAGAGGTGAGAGGTTACTTGGGGTTATGATATTGGTGTTGATGGCAAAATGTGGTGATGGTGTGAATTGGCCAGGGTTAGAGTTAAGAAAATTTTGGATTATGAAAAAAAAAAACAATCTTTATATTCAAACCCTTATGTATGAAGAGAAATATTTTATTTTATTTCTAAAAAAAGTAACTTCTGTAAGAAAAAAATAATCCATTCAAAAGACTCTCGTTTGTTACAATTTTTTTTTTTAAGATTTACGGGAAACTGAAGGTGGTAATCTTATTTATCCACGTTTAGTATGAGATTTTGAAAATTTTTCCTGAAATCTGATTTTCCCGTGATTTTATTTTGTGTGTAAATTTTTCTGAAAGTTCCATCCAATTGGATTCTATGACAAGGAAAATTTTAATACAACCAAACATAGTATCAAGAAAATTAACCTAATATTCCGGGAAATATGTTAGCCTACCAAATAAGTTTTTGGTAACATTTTCAAAAAACTCATTTTCTGATCAAATTCATTGAAATCATGATTCCCGGATAAAAAAAAAATTCTTCTCTACCAAATGCTTAGATTTTTTTTTTAAGGTTTAATGAAGTGTCAAAGAGCTTGTTTGACACCTTTTTGTTAAGCTAAAAGCTATTATTAAACCAAAGTTAAAAGATAAAAAGAGCTTTAAAAATAAAACTTCAAATTATATTATGATTACATAAATTAAAAATTACTTAAAAGCTATCCATTTTAAAAAAGTTAATACAACTTAAAAAAAGTTGACTTTTAACTTTTGTTTTGGTTATAATTTTTTTAATTATAAGAGTGTTTGTAAAAAAAAAAAATTTGTTTATAAAAAAAAAGAGGAGTTAAAAAAAAAATTCCCGAACAGGCTTGAAAAGGAAAACCCATCGTAAATTTTTTTTTTCATACACATGAATTCCAGAATCAAACTAGAAATCATATGCTCGAACCAACCCATGTTTTAGGTTAATTAACCGTATATTACACTGTGGAACTTATGCCCTCTTTTACTACCCAAAAAAAAAGGACAAAAGAGGAAAAGAGGAATTGAATCATTATTGGTAAATAAAAATTTAGTTACAATTTCTAATCCTTGTAGGGATGTTCAAAATGTCCAAAAGAATCAAACCAATCTATAACTAAACTGTAATATTTTAAAAATTGGTTATTTCTAAAAACCAGTTTCATATAAATCTGCAATTTATTTTATAAATTGCTTATTTATCAAATTATAAAAATAATTGGTTATCTATGATTATTCATAACCAAACTGATTTATAATTAAAAAACAAATAAGTATTACCTTTTACGATACCTATTATAAACCATAATCGGAAAACAACAGCCTATAATCGCGAGTAATAGTTGGTTATTGATTGAAAATGTTTCTTTCTTTTTGTTTTTAACTAATTGGGAATTTTAAAGAGAGTTGGAGTTGAAACGACAAGGGTTGCAGTTGTTGAAGCCGATGGCGTCGTCGTTTACGCCCTCTCTTGATGGGCATTACATTCTGTTGGGGCAGAGTGATGAACAGAAACATCTCGAGATTTCAAAGTTTTCAAAAAGAGATGCTAATGCATATTTCAGGTACTCCATGTATAATGTAATTTTATTTTATTGAGTAAACACTTTTTTGCTTTTGTTTTTTTAGTTCTGTTAATAAAAAAGATTCTCTCAGTCAAATTATAAAAAAAAAGTCATGTTAGTCCTTATGTCAATTGTAATAAGTACTTATTGATTCTTTTTTCATAATTTTAATAAATTTTTATTGTCATGAAATTATAAACCATAATATTACAAAACAAAAAGATGTTTACTCTATTTTATTTTATTTTTATTTTTATTTCTGTTTTTACCTATTCTCTCAGTCAAATTTATAAATTTTGGTACAATACTTTTTTTAAAATAAATTTGCATGAAATTATAAACCATAAATTCCAAAACAATAAAGATTCTTACAATAAATAGGTAGTCAACTACCTATAATCGGGAGAAACAAATGACTATTTTTTAAAATATCACAATTCATCAAAATTAATTTTGAATTTGTTAAAAAATTGGTTTTGAACATGATAACCGGTTGATGGTTCATAACCGGTCTTGATTTAAAACCGGTTTTGATTCAAAACCGGTTTTAAACCATAAACCAATTTTGGAATCAGTTTCAAACCGATTTAGAAAATTAAAAACCGGTCTTAAAAGAAAAAACTGGTTCAGTTTGAAAACCCAACCGTTTAAAATCGGTTCGGTTTGAAAACCCAACCGTTTAAAATCGGTTCAATTTTTTGTTAAAACCGGTTATGAATCGCTCCATGCACACCCCTACTCGTAAGTAGTACACTTTTGTTCTTTTGTGTTTTAAGTATTGAAATGTTCTCTTTTCACTTTTGAAATAGTCGCATTTTTGGACTATTCATCATGTCACTGATACAAATAAAACTGGCAAAAAGCACCATACTAATAACATTTGGCAAAAGTTTTGCCTAGTCAAAGCACAATTGAGATGTTTTCATGTAGTAATGCAGTCAAACCCGTATCTGTCATGCACGGGATTAGTCCCACATGCTCCATTAGAATACCTTGATTGCCCACCGGTCCCGTATACTCCATGGATGGGTATGGTTGATTCCCCCTTCAGCCTCGCATGCTCCATGGATGAGAAAATCGTTTGCAACACTGAACACTAGTCCCACATTTGATATGGATGAGAATATTCCAGTACTGCTTAGATACGGGACTAGTCCAGCAGGTTGACCATCCATTCTCAATCGACCATGTTACCAAACACTCACCCAAACCCCCTATATATATCCCTTCAGTTACAGAAATATCATCCCAGTGTCATATACTTACCTTCCCCCCACCATTACCAGCCTATTTTTTCCACTTTCCTAAATCCTATCGACAACATTAGGAGATTTTACTTTGTTCAGTGCTTATTTTTTGAAACTTCTTATGATTTGTTCTTTATATTGTGTTATATTTTTAATTTTTATTTCCAATATTATTATGGATCAACTTTATACATTCGTATATTACAATGGTTCTAAAAATGTAGGTTCAAGCGGTTTAACCTTCGAAGGAGAAAAAAGTCAAAGTATATTGTCCGAGTTAAGTTCGTTGATGACTTAAAGGATAAGATCCATCGAAAGTTGAAGCTCCGATAAAATCAAATAATATCTTCATTGACGGGTAGAGTCCCTAGTGAAAATCGCAAATATGTGGGGTTTGATATATCTGATAATGAGGACATTGATATTGATACATCGGAGGAACCATAAACATAGTAATCTATGAATAATGGGAACTATAAATATAGTAACATAAATATGGTAAACCAAGAAAGAGGACGAAACACAAGATACGATAGTGGAGCCCACTGTCTCTGGCACACATCGTGCTCAGGGTTCCTACGAACACCACCGTATCCTCGCTCTCCATCAGGATCATGTCTAATCTCCAAATCCTCAACAATTGCCTGTAGAAAGTCATCTTCGTCATCCCCATGTGTCCCGTGCTGCCTAGTATGGACTAGGAGTAGATTGCGACGAATTTCCTGACACGTACCCAACTAGATCAGCTGGATCAATAAATCACTCTGGCTCGTACCCACACCAACACTAGAAGACTATACAGGCTAATAGGCTCTGAAGCCAGAAAACCCTAATCCAGGCTGATAGCCGGTTAACCCACCAAAATAAGATGTTGCAAACTCTGAAACCCTATACCTTGCTCATATTGTGTGCCCATCCACTGATAGGAAGAAGGATGTTGCATCTCGTGAGCAAACCCAAAGAGCATTTCTGGCATCTGTGGAGGGTGCCATGTAATAGGAGTATAGTCCATCGTAGGCCGTTTGTAAGTAGCAATATCCTCTAAATCCTCGTCCAGTAACTGTATGAATCGACAAGGGACAATTGAACTAGACTTGTCACATAGCAAAGATCTACTGAATAAATGCATCAGATATGCACATGTGTAAGTAATTTGGCTTTGATGAGTAGCCGAGTGCTCGTCCCAGTGACGGTTAAACCAGCTCATCTTAATTAAACCGCCATCCATATTAGTTGCGAGTGGAGTCACTCTCATGTATTGGTGCATTATATTACGCCAGTTGTCATGTGTGCGGCCGGAAACTACTCGTCCCTCATTGGGCAAACCAACAATGGTCGTTATATCTTGTAGCGTAACAGTTATGTCCTCAACAGGCAAATGAAAGGTGTGCGTCTCTGGTCTCCACCTCTCAATTAATGCACTAATAAGTGCATTGTCAATCTGCCAAAACAAAATAAAAGGATAAATATAAGGGTCTTATGTTATCTGTCTCATGTAAATAACTAATTGACTATAATTAAATCAAAAGCTAAAAACATACTGGTAGTATCTCATGCGGAACGCATGCCAAAAACTTGCATGCATTAGGTGCTGCTGCAAGCCTAGGGGTATATCATATGGGTTATGCACATCTGCTCCATGTCCCTGTGAGGCTTGCTTCACTTTCAAACCTGTGCAATGTTTGTCATTCCACACTTTCTACTAGATGTGCGAGCGTTGCACATTGGGATCAAGTACGCCCCACTCTTTTAGACTAGGGTTAATGCGTGCACGGTGACTAGCCTTTTAACTGATAACAATTTACCAAAAGGCATAATAAATTCATTAATTCACTAATTAGGTTTTAAAAATGACATACAAATATTAATTTACAAATTAAGTAAAGTAATTCAGTAATTATAATATATTACTTAATTAATTCACTAATTAGGCTTTTATCCTAAGGTTTTATAAATAATACAAAAAATAATTTACACAAATTAAAAGATTAAATTCACTAATTATGTTTTTAAAATGACATACAAATATTAATTCACTAATTATGCTTCTATCCAAGGTTTTATAAATAACATACAAAAATTAATATTTAATTCAATAATTATTTCACTAATTAGGCTTCTATCCTAAGGTTTCAAAAATGGCATACAAATTAAATTAAAATATATATTTAATTAAGTAAATAATTATAATTCCTAATTAATTATTTCACTAATTATAATTATTAACTTAATTAATTAAACTACTAACTAATTAAATCACTAATTAGGCATGGTGGTGGTTTTTAAAAATGACATACAAATATTAGTTTACAAATGAAGTGGTGGTGGTGGTTTTATAAATAACATGGTAATTAGGCTCTATCCTAAGGTTTCATAAATGGTATATAAATTAAATTAAAAAAATATCTAATTAGAATTCCTAATTAAATATTCACTAATTATAATTAAAATCATTAATTATGCTTCTATATTAAGATTTTATAAATAACATACCAAATAATTTAGGGAATAACATTTGTCATTTTAAAGGATTTAAGCTTATATCATTTTAGATCCTAACCGTTGGGTTATAATTTATTGGATCAAGATTATTAATTAATTAATAATAAATTTGGCCCATTAAATTTGATGACCGTTGATTGTCGTGGTGGTGGTGGTGTTTTTCCCATTAATTTATAAGAATGTGCATGACAACCATTCTGTTCCCTGACACTGTTTCTGAAAAGAAACAATTTTTTTTCTATTTCTGTGCCTTGTTTCTAAGAAAAAAAATATATTTGATAACATGTTCTATTTTAATTCTGAAAATGAGAATTGCGTTTGATAACACAACAAATAATATAATAAAAAATAATTCTTATTAAGCATAATTTTTTTTTCGGATCATCACTCTATTTTCCATATGGCGGTGGCAGAGGTGGTGACGTGGTAGTGATGGTATGGTGGTGTTGGTGATGGCATGGTGGTGGTGGTGGTGGTGACGGCAGTGACTGCGGCAATGGTGGTGGTTGGTGACAATGGCGTGGTGGCAGTGGCGATGGGCATTGTGGCAGTGGCGATGGGCATGATGGTGGTGACAACAGTGGCTGCAATGGTGGTGGTGGTGGCGGCGGCGGTGATGACGGTGGCATGGTGGAGTGGGGGCGATGACATTGCCGTGGTGGCGGTGATGATGATAGCGGTGGAGAAAAGAGTGATTGAGAGAAATAAGTGTTTCTCATTTTGTGTTCGGAAAAAAAAAATAGCAGAAATTTTTTAATTTTTTTTAAACTGGTTCATCCGGGAACAAAAAATAAACCGTTTTATCCATTTCTATTTTTTGGAACAGAAATTAACAAAAAAAATTAAATTTGGAAAGATTGTCATGCACACCCTACAAAAAGAAAGATAAAAACTTCTTGTAAGGGTCACAACCCAAGTGGGAAAGAGAGAAGGCCTTTGGACTCAAACGTAAAGAGAGGGCAGAGAAAAACCGGATAGAGAGAGAATGAAAATTTTAAAAAGAGAGTAAAAAAATGAGAAAATTAATTAGGGAATGGGGAGGGGAGGGGTTGCTGGTGGGTTAAGCAAACGTGTACCGCACCTGCAGCATGCATGACTTCTGCACAGTGTCTTGTCCAAAGGTCGTGCACCATATCCCGTCTATGAAGAATGTGGGAGTGAAAGGTCTATCTTCTATGGGGAAATTTTTTTAGTGCTTCAGACCCCACGTGATCCTTCCATTCGGTGAGTGACATTGGTATAAAAGTTTATTTTTTATTTTTTCTCTCCTCTCTCTTTAATAGTTGGCTCATACTGATTGGTTTGAACTACTGAATTAATGGTAGTCCAGGATCACTAAAATTCTTCTCCTTCTATAGTGTATGCAAGACTGATCTCATACTAACAGAGGCGAGTTTGACCGCATTATTATGGAAATACATTTCAAAATGTGCTTTTGATTGGGCAAAACTTTTACCAAATGTTATTAGTATGGCAGTTTTTCCAACGAATCTTGTTTTGAATTTCATGACAATTGATTAGAGAAAGGTAGAAGGCTTAATACATGAAGCCTTCAGGCTCGAGCCGGTCGTTAATCATTTAAGTAAAAAGCAAAAATTGTGAAAGTGAGCCATGGCTAATGCAAAAATTGTTCTTTTTCTTTGGGTCAAGTGAAATAAGAAATACCCGAAAGATTCGAGTAGGCTTTTTGAACTTTATAATCTTTTATTAATAATTAATTATCAAATTGATGTTCATTATAAATTATTTCAAAAATTTAACCCCTCAAAAAAATAACACCAATTTTGCCCTTATTTGACCGTTCACCACCAAGTTTACCCGGTACACCCCTCTCTACCAGCGTATTTTTTGAAATTTTTTGCTTACCCGGATAAGGAGGTGTGTACCTGGTTATTTTCTTTAATACCGGAAAATTGCTTGAATTATTTTACCCGATTAGGGAGGGACATACCCGGATAAATCATTTCAACTTCAGCATTTTTATGGGTTAGATGTGGAATGTTTACTAAAACATTGATACTGTGTGGTATTGCAATGAGTGTTTGTGTTTCTGTTCTTTGACCATGTTCAATTCTAATTTCTCGAGTTTTCTTTCTTTAGATGAATCATAGAAGACGCTTGTGTGCTACTCTAAACGCAAATTGCAAGATAGCGACAAGTCTTGTATATTTTCTTGTGAAAATTCAGTGAGCATAATGTTTACTGAAAGATTGGGGACAGAGGAATCTCTTTGTCAAGATTTACAGAGTTTGAGAGTGTCAAAGCGTCTTGTGAGGAGTGTCAGCCAGAAGTTGAGGAAGAGGAATAACAGAAGTGGACCGGAAGAAGAAGATGATGCTGAAAAGGGGATTACTTTAAGATGCCTAACTCTATATGGTCGAGGCGAGGGCTGCAAAGTAGATGCTACTGCTGACACTGGTGATGAATTTGGCGATTCGAGCAGTAGAAGAAGATCTAATGCTAGTGAAGAAGGCAAGGGATATAATCCAATTTGTGGCCCTGAAGAAACTGCTGTGGATTGCTTCCCATATGGGGTGAAGGACAGGTTTTTGCATATAGAAAGGGGCATCAACTTCAACTTCAGGCCTTTTGACCTTGGTGATGTAATTTTTATAATGTTTGACCGGAATAATTTATTGGTCAAATATTTTACCTAAATAATGCATAACGACGCGTTAGGATGGGAGACGTATTAAGACATGACACAATAGGTACCGCGTCCTGTGTAAGTGTCAATCATTGAGGTGGGACGTGTTAGTCTCACAGCCGCATCCCATGCAAAATCATTTACAAAACACGCGGTAGTGTAGATATCATGTGTCAGTAGGTCACTTCACCATGCTGCCATCCAGGATGCGGTTGGTTGTTAGCCGCGTTCCAGTGAGCCTTTTTTTTTAGCATCCTTTTATTTCAGTCTAATCACAGCTCTATTTACATTTTTAGGAAAAGCCAAGTTCCAAAAAGAAAAAAAAAATTATAGGAAAAGTCTAAATATTTTAAATCATTGTGATCATTTTCTCTATCCTTTATCATAGTTACCTAATTTTATAGCTGAGATGGTTTAACTTTTTTTTTTTGAAAAAAAAAACATAATAACAAGTTTATTTTCAAATATTAAAATATTTAACAAAGCTTACATTAATATTTATAAATTATTTATTAAAAACTATAAGTTTCATAAATTGAATTTAAATCAATTGGGTGAAGTAACACTTGTGGATGCACACACTTATCTTTTTTAAGTTAGTGTTTTAAATATTAATAATATTTTAAGTTATAAAATTTACATTTTATTATTATTTTATTATAGACATCATCAGATACGATTGTTTATTTTTTACATAACTCTAACAAATGATTTGATTTGGGACACAAAATTAATTACGAACATTATAACATCACCCTAAAATTGAATTGCCAGCATTACAAAAGTGTGAAAGGCTTTGCAGAATGAGTGATCACAAAACGATAAAATACAGCTGTGATGAGACTGAAATAAAAGGATGCTAAAAAAAATGCTCAGTGGAACGCGGCTAACAACCAACCGCGTCCTGGCAGCATGGTGAAATGACTGAAGTGACCTACTGACACGTGATACCTATAGTACTGCGTCTTTTGTAAATAATTTTGTATGGGAAGCGACGGTAAGAGTAACACGTCCCAGCTCAATAATTGACACTTGCACAGGACATAGAGACGTGGTATCTATTGTGTCATGTCTTAATATGTCCCCTACCCTAACGCGTCTTTATGCAGTATTTAAGTAAAATGTTTTATCAAGAGAATATTGCGGTGAAACATTATAAAAATTACATCACCAAGGTCAAAAGGCCTCAACTTCAGCATCTTTCATGTTTCCTGTCAAAAGAATCAATATTGTGTTGTACGAGAGCTCCAGGCTGCGAATTGTACCATAGGCGCTAAATTTACCCGGTACACCCTTCCTATCCGCGTAAATAATTCAATCAATTTTCTAAATGCCAAGAAAAATATCCAGGTACATCCCTCCTTACTCGGGTATTTTTTGCCTTCCCGGGTAGGGAGTGGTGTACCCGGGTAGACTTAGTAGTCAACGGTCAAACATGAGCAGATTAGTGTTAGGTTTTTTGAGGGGATTAAATTTTTGAAATATTTTATAACGAAGGTCAATTTGATAATTAATTATTAATAAAGGGTCATAATGTAAAGCTATTTGTGTCTCATGTGTAACGTGTGTCAATTGGTTTAATTAATAATAAAAGAGACATTAATAGTAATTGACGTTTAAGAGAAATTACAGGGAGTTATTTGAAACTCCGTAACTGGTGACATGGTTCAGTTATATAAAGAGAAAAAATTGTGAGTCTTTGATTATGATTATCTATGAGAATTCTCTCCTTTATGGTCTGCCCACAAAAATTGTATCAGATCCCTGTCATAGACTATACAAGAAAAGAAGAGGATAAAGACTCTAAGAAACGATCTTCTATCATTAAAGTTCTTCCACACTAATGAAAAAAGGTACATTCTTATATGAAAATCATGATCTCTAAAGATCCTGTACCATGTTCATTCTTACATAAAAGGGTAAAAAAGCCGATTTAACTATCCTACGTTCACTCTCACGCCCATAAAGTGAAAATTTCAAGTCTTATTGATTTTGGGCTCTCATGCTCCATGACAATATGAGTAATTGCGCCCAACTCAACTCACAATGGAATTGTGGTGCCTACTTAAATTAAAACGTGGTTGGCTGGATCTGCATACCCAGGGTCGAAGCCCAAAGGCAGTGGTGTAGAATAGAGCTCATAAAAAAAATTATTTAAAGTACACTGTGTTATTACTGAGGGTAACACATGTAATGTTACAGAAAAAATAAAAGAAGTTCATGCATTTCACCAAAAAAAAAAAAAAGTTCATGCAGACACAAAAAAAATTAGGATAGAGAAACAACTTTAAGAAGAGAGAAAAGCTATCAATGTGCCCTACATCATTTTGGTATCTACAGGATCTATTTTTGTTTTCCTATAACATAACACATATATTACCCTATTACTAATTGCTGTATGTGTCATTATATGCCATCTTTCGGACTTGTGATACAACTGATATCATATGCATTGGTTTTGGAGTACTGCAATTTCCTTCTATTAAGAAGTTTTATTTATCATAATAATATGTACGCAGTTATTGAAAATAAATTATTTGTAATTATTCCAAAAACAACGTCATTTTAAAATTAAAAAATTATAATTATACAAATTATAATAACTCTAAAATAAATTAAAATTATAAAAACACAATGATTTTTATTCTCAAAATGACGTCGTATTAGACTTAACGTAAATAACTTATATGTACTAACTGCAGACAAAGTGAACTTATCTGCAGTGATTGCACAAATATTATTCTGATAAAGGATTCGCTTTTCCTGCATTAAACTCAATATGACATTGTTTTGGGACGAAAATCATGGTGTTTTTGTAATTTTAACTTATTTCATGATTATTATAGTCTTTATAATTATAATTTTTTAATATTTCAATTCCAAAATAACTTCGTTTTGAAAATAAATGCAGATAACTTATCTATCAAAAATATTTTTTTTAAAAAAAAAACGTATACTTTATGGAAAGTTTGCGGATTTAGCCGGTGAAAGAAAAATGCTAACTGAATTCATTTTCAGCATGAGTAGCATGTAACTGTGGAAGGTGAAGAAAAGATTTAAGTTTTTCTTTCCCTCAATATTTTGATAGAATTAATATTACTAAAATTGATTTGTATTTGAAAATTATTATTTAAAATAGAATTTATAAGAAGTGATTTTATAAAGGGGAAAGTATTTCTCTAGTCATCGGAGATTCCAGTGAGCTCAAAACGACGTCGTTTTGGATTATAAGATTAAAAAATTATAATGATAAAGACTAATATAACCATGCAATATATTATAATTATAAAATATTTTAATTTCTGTCCCAAAATGACGTCATTTTTGGCTCAACGGAGATAACTTATCTCCATGGAGAAATCTTTTACCCTCTTATAAAATATAGAATTTATAAGAAGTGATTTTATTTATATGGTAAATTTTAATTTTAGGAAAACTTCAAAAAAAACATCCTATGGATTTTCTTAATTATCACTTACTCCTTCACAAATTTTTTGAATTATTTACACCCTCATTTAAATTTTTTTTATCACTTATCCTTTTGACTTTAAGTTTTTTATCATTTACCCCTTACTTAAGAGAGTAATTGATAAAAAAACTTTAACTCAGGAGAGTAAATGATTCAAATTCTTTGGAATGAGATAAATGATTATAAGGAAAATTATATGACGGTTTTTTGAAGTTTTCCTGTAATTTTTTAAAATGAAAACATACATGTATTTTAAAAAAAAATTGATGACCCTAACATCCGTGATAAATTCTATTGAATAAAACGTTTAAAATTCTTTACTTTTTTCGTTATAAAATTAATTTTACGATGATTGAATTTTAAACGGACAACAATTCTAATATTTAATGAAATGTATGATTCCATTAAATAATAGAAAAGGACACCACCACCACCACCAAAGGCGTTAATAAAGGTCCATTGAACGTGTCATAAACCGACGTGCCTGTTGGTCACGGACTACATCCAAAGTCTTCTGTGTGTTCACACACATTCACACTCACAGGATCCACAGTGTCACCTGCGCCTAGGCATCTGCACTTTCATATCTTAGCAACTAAGAAAGTTCAATCCTCTTTATAAAAAAAGAAGAAGATAGCAATAAACAAAAAGTAACTTCTATGTATGATTTATTTTAAAACATTTAACTATTTTATATTTTTCATTTATCTATGTAGATACTTTAACTTTTCAAAGATATTATAATGTTATCTTAAATAACATTTATTTTTGTATAAATTTATAAAACTGTTGCATGTTGTCGTATTTTAAATTGATTTTATACTTTTTACTTAAGAGTTAACTTCATCTTATGTTATATAAGAAAATATTTTTTAATACATAAATATAATAAGATAAATTATTCTATCAATTATTTTTTTATCTAGCCTATACTCTTCAATACTGTTATATCAGAATCTAAAGAGAAAAGAGAAAAATAAATATTAATTAAGATTATAAACTAATGATCTTTTTAAAATGTAGATAAAAGTAGGTAAAAAAAATGGTAGAAAGAAGGACATCTCCCACATATAATATGATAGGACTCACCAAATTTTAAAAAAATATAAAATAAGAATTTTAATAAATATATAAGAGAAAAATCCTCTGCGGTGAATTGAGAAAATATTAACCCTTTTACTTATAAAGTGGTAAAACAACGCTTGGCGTGAACTCGAACTAAAGTAACATGAACTCGGTGAGAAACCTCTGACACCTTCTAGAATGTTGTATACAAACAAAATCAAACCCAACTGCCCCCATCCACTATGTGGCTCTCTCCTCCACCTCATCACATGTACGCGTTTTAGCATTATCATCATGTCTCACTAATCCCCACCCTCCACCTAATTAAAATCAAATGAAAAAGAATGACATTGACAACACCAAAAACAAATTTCATTTCAACATTTGACAATTAAACACGCAACCCAATTCATAACCCCACTAACTTTCTACGAAGTTTCATTTCATCTCATTTTTTTCCTTTTTATTAAAAAACAATATCCATCTTATATATTTAACACTTGTCATCCTTCTTTTCAATATAATACTGCTCTGCCTCCCCCTACACCCACCACTTCTTCTTGTGGCAACATTTATTATATATGTACATACATGGTCATAGCTAGAGTTGTATTTAGCTTTGAAGGTGTGTAACTAGTTATTTTACCATATCAGTGTTTCTATCATCTAAGAGAATCTGAGATGGAGAACAATCAACAATCTTTTTGGCAATTCAGTGATCAGCTCCGTGTGCAGACATCTAATCTGGCGAACCTTTCTATGAATGATTCGATTTGGAGCAATAGTTACATGCCCAAGAGGCCTGATGAAAGGAGGAATTTTGATATCAAAGTGGGTGGTGAAATCAACTCTCTAGGTGGAAATCTCAAGTCAAAAGCACCTGCTTCTGATTACAATGATGGGTGGAAACAGATGAACAATACAAATGGATCTCTTTTCGCCATGCCTCACAACTTTCTTGATGGTGGAGGAGCAGGTCTCAATGGAGGCTTCAACAAGGGAATTTATTCCAACCCTTCTTTTGCAAATCTTAACAATACTAACATGAATATCAATCTCAAGGGACATAAGTTCGGTGCAAAGGGTCAAGATGAACTTTTTCACTTACCCAACAAAACTTCTAAGAAGAACACCAACCCAAACAAGAAGCATGGCGACAACAACAACAACAACGATAACAACAAGGATGGTAAGGCGGCTGCCGACAAGAGATTTAAAACGCTGCCACCATCGGAGTCTCTACCAAGGAATGAAACAATTGGGGGCTATATCTTCGTTTGTAACAATGATACCATGGCAGAGAATCTCAAAAGACAGCTCTTTGGTATGTTCCTTTCCTTGTTTCTCAATTATGCAATTGTTATTATATCTATTAAATATAATATATATATATATATTTTTTTACTTTGGATTTTGTATGTTCTCTGGTTCTCTATTTATTTTTCTTTGATTTTACATCAATGGTTAGTTTGCTCCTTTATCATTATATTTATGGATTGTGAGATTTTGCAGTATTCACAATTTTATTATAGATTGGGGGGTTTGATTGCCTTAGTCCTAAAAGGGATAATCTGTTCTTCACTGTAAATTGAATCCCTTTGAGGTGTTGAATTAACAGTGACTTTCAGTATCAATTATCTTAAAAGTACCCATTTTATCCCTAGGTTAGATAACAAGCATATGCTTATACAATGAATTTCATCCCCTCCCTTTTTTTTTGTTAGTTTTTTATCTAACTTCATATGTTATTCTCTGCTTGATTTGCCTGCTAAATTCGTTTTCTCGGTGAATTCTTGTGGTTTTAGGTCTGCCTCCACGATACAGAGATTCTGTTCGGGCCATTACTCCGGGGTTGCCCCTTTTCCTTTACAATTACTCCACTCACCAACTCCATGGAATCTTTGAGGTGTGTTTATATCTTCTTTCTCACTTAATTTATATTTTGATTTAATGTTGTGGAGCTGATTTCGAATTGATTTATGGATCTGGCTCAGCGGTAAGCTTGCTTGACGTGTTGTGTCAGGTCGTGGGTTCGAATCAGTCGCTCTGCAAAAAGCAGGGGACAGACTGCCTAGAGTATTCCCTTCCCCAGAAACTCACGAAGTGAGTATTTGAACTGGGTCGGCCTTTTAGTACATTGGCCATCACATTAACCTTTAGCAGATTCATGTTTTAAGAGTGCATTTTACATTAAAAGGGTAATAATATGTGGTGGGGGGTTTGTTCAGGCTGCAAGTTTTGGAGGAACAAATATTGATCCAAAAGCTTGGGAGGACAAGAAGTGCCCTGGTGAATCTCGTTTCCCTGCTCAGGTATAATCTCCAATACAACTATATGTTTTTGAATCTATTTGATTTGCTAGTTTGTGGAAGCTTAGGACTTTTCATATATGATGATTACAACAGGTACAAGTGATTACTAGGAAAACTTGTGAACCACTGGAGGAAGATTCTTTTAGGCCAATCCTTCATCACTATGATGGTCCCAAGTTCCGTCTTGAGCTGAACGTGCCAGAGGTATTTATTTAATCTTTAACATGCTGAATATTGATCCCTTTTTAGAAGAAATTATAGTTCAGTTTTTTGAACCTAGTTCACTAAAAACTCTTCCCTTTTTGGTTTACAGGCACTGTCTCTTCTGGATATTTTTGCTGAACAAGATACTTTCAACGACACTTTCAAGGCTATACCGGCTTAAAAGGATTGAAATAACAGAGAATACAAGAACAGCATTTTACAAAGACAATAGATAATTAGTGATATGGGTTGGTTTTAAAGTTATGGACTAACAAAAGAGTCCGAAGATATAAAACAAAAATGAATATATTGGTGGACGCTTGGATATTCAGCCTGTATGTAATATGTGTTCTAGTGCTTTTGTATAGAGGCTGCTATGCATGGTTGTCCACTTTTCTTGTTTCTGTGATATACTATCATCAAATTAAGAGAATACAATAAGAAATAACTGTTTTTGCCTATGGATTCTTGTAAAAAAAAAAACTACAAATTGTAGGGCCTGAATGCTGCAGCTTCATGATTTGTGTTGGGAGTGTGAAGCCATGATTTAGATATTCTCCTTTCAAAGAGGAAATTTGTTTTTGATGGTTCATAACGGGGTTATTAATATATCTGTGCTACCCTAGTATGCTTTCAACATTTGGAGATCTCAACTCAAATATTAATAATTAGTGTATGGCTCAATAGTTGGCTGCTAGCTGGTGGAGGAGTTACTAAGCCCTATTTGGTAAACTTAAGATCTACAATTGCACAAACTAGGAGTGTTGCTCCAGCTCCAAAATTGACCAGGGAATTAGGCTACTTTCTCCGTCAATGAAGATTTTGTACCTTGTGTTCCAAACATGATGATTTTTTACATCTAGAAGAAATTGCCATTCCATCAAGTCATCCTATATGGTAGAGGAGAATTGTTGCAACAAAAAGGACTTTTTAACGAGAATTAGGTAATCTATTTCATGAAAAAAGAAAAAAGAAACTTAGGTGATGATTAGCTTTGGCGTATACAGAATAAGAACGTGCTTCATTTCATAGCCAAAAGGCCAATACAAATAGTCAAAAAATATATTATGTTGTCTATTAGGTAATTGATCATAGATGTTGATAAACTTAAAAGGTAAGTCGATCCATAAATAATAGAACAGCCGATTCTTTCGTTTCAATGAATAACGAAAATTAATTAAGTAAATTTTTTTTTTTTACAAGCGTATATATACAGAGTCCTGAAGTTCTAGAGGTAGGCAAGAAATCGTCAACGATCGTAATAATGGACTGAGTCGGAAGACTCGAAACAAAGAAGCATTCTTTCCACTAATTGACTACAGCTAGTATTGTCAAAATGCACATTTCTGTTCTTTTGCTTATATTTTATTGGAAAAAATTTACCAATATCCCCGTGATTTTTAGAATCATCTATGTTTTTGTGATTTTTTTCTTATCACATATGCCCATGTGGTTTGGAAAAGGGTATATTTTTTTATCACGTATGCATTTGTGTTTTTTTTTTTTTACAAAGCACAGCGGCATATATAATAAGAAAAAAAATCACATGGGCATAGATGATTTTAAAGCAAACCACCAGGGTATTGGTGAACTTTTCACTATTTTATTTAAGGGAAATATGAACCTCTGTCACATGATGTCAATAAGTCTTTCTTACACACTCAAAAAGGTATGTATCCCACTTTAATTTTTTTTTTCTCTTTTCTGCAATGAGATCCACGTAAATTTGTGAATGCAACATGAGATAACATATCTAGTGTTGCATAAGAAAATATAATCCCTTTATTTAATTAATGAGAATTACTAATCTTATATTGCTTGAGATATTTCTATCATATGTATGAGATAAATATATGAGGTTCATATTTAAAAAAGAAAAGAAAATACTGATACAAAATTTGATGAGTGTATAAAATGAAATAATTATCTCTGAAAATGAGAAAAATATTTTCCTTAATTAATTCGTCAATTTTGCAGTTGGCATGTCGCAAGACCAGCTGGCCACAGCTGTTACTTTGGGTTCTATAGGCCAGTGGCGGTGGCGAGGCTTACAGCATTTTAGATGAATATTGTTATAAAGTAAGTTCATATTTAAGCTGATTGCGTTTCAAAGACGTATTGAAATATATAAAGACGACATGACATGAGATAGAAGGAATGAAAATAAAATAAAATGAATAAGACATCTTCAAATAAAAAGAGAAATACAAAAAAGGAAGGAAGAAAGCTTATTGAAAAAGACATGGGATAAGATGAATTAGTCTATAAAAGTTCTGAAAAGTAGAGAAAATAAGATATAAAATTTGAGTATAAGAAAATATGGTAGGTAAATATCTCAAAATCAAATTTCAAAATTAGAAGTAAGAGTGCTTAATTAATAAGAAAGCTACATATAGAAAATGTCAAGATCAATTTAAATCCCATTTATTTATTATTTAATTAAAAAAGACGAGAAAATGGTTTTAGAAAATTGATAAAGTTCCATCCAGTTAGAGAAAAATTAGATAATTACTCAACAATAATTGATACCTAACATTTACCTCGCTTACAAGTGTTGCATTTTATGTGATAGTTTATTCTCGTCCCACACCTGCCTGAACTGGCTTTATCTTGGATCTCCCTATGGATTTCTTTCTTTTTTTCCCGTAGATTAGGTTTGAAGCAAATTATAATTAAGAGTTCAGTTTATTAATCAGCAATTGCCATATGGCTGTTAAGATAAAAGGAAGATTGCACATGTCTTGATTAGGTGCAAGGCCTAATGGAAATGGAACTTTTGATGTGAAAAAAAATATGACATGATCAATATTTATGATTTTGTAACTATCTATTTTATTATTTTTTTCTATCATCTTTTATTATCATTGATTCATCTTTATATATTTATGATTTTCCACCTTATCATATCATATGATTTTTCACATTAGAGAACCCGGATACAAATCCTAACTGCCAAAGAGTGCGAATAAAGTGGATATAAAAATAATCTCAAATAGAGTTTAGAAAGGATCAAAGGAATATTCCTCTGAATATATCTTTCTCATTATTTGGGTTTAATATATCATATAATAACAAAAATTGAAGTGAGTAAAGCAACAACTTGGGTCCATAGCTCAGTGGTAGAGCATTTGACTGCAGATCAAGAGGTCACCGGTTCGAACCCGGTTGGGCCCTTTTAAAGTTTACTGTTTTTTAAAAAACTTTTCAAAAGAACCATTTCAATAAGGGAAAATTTTAGGTGAGAGAAGTGAAATGAGTCATTTTAGTACAATTTATTTCCACATCAAAGGAAGGTATTGGATCGGAGGGAAAATACAAGTATATCTTCATGTAATGTTTTTTTTTTTTTCACAAAAAAAAAAAAAAAAAAAAAATTGACGATTGGGAAGGAAATTACAAAACTATTAAAAGACGTGACTAAGAGATGGCATAGCTAAAAGACCAAGCTTCTTTCACCAAAAAAAAAAAAGACCAAGCTTCATCACTCATTTGGCAACACATAACATACTGAATAGGTGAGGAGATAATTTAATTTCTATCAAATATATTTTTGATGAGAGACAAAAAGTGCTTTAAAAAAATAATTAAGATCGGTATAAAAAAGAAAAAAACGGTTGTCAAATAACATTCTGACATTATAAGCACAACCAATTCGGGTCGAGTGACCATTCCAAATACGATATGATAATATACATTTAAGGACAGGAATGGATAAATTCACAATCCTAATAAGGTACAGTTTCGTAACCTCAAATAGATAACAAATATCCATTAGTATTACATATCATAGTGTAGAAATTTATGAATAAAAGAGTATACGATGGATAAGGAATACAATTATAGTGAAATTAACTCAAATACAAGAAGGGCAGTGAACTAACCCATTCTCATTACACTTGGGACACCTTTCTTTGTCAACAGCAGACACCACAAGCTTACAACTCCCACCACATTCGAAACAAGGAACAAACCTAGCCCCACCACATCCTCCACATGCTTGTCTTCCAATCCCTCTCTCCACACGCGTCGCATTCAATATCCTCCCGAGTCGACCCGACTCGTTTAGCTCAACCAACTCATCTAACCCACCCACATACCTTCCCTTAACAAACACCCTCGGCAGCGCCACCCCTTCCCCGACCAAATCCTTCACCTCCCTAAGAAACTCACCGTGAAGCGACACGTCACGCTCGTCGAACACAACCCTGTGTCCCTCCAACATGTCCCTCGCTCTGTTGCAATCATCAAACGTCTTCCTCACGCCACCTAACGACGTCGTATATATAACCACCGCGTCGTTCCCCCCCGGCGGGCACTTCTCCGGGTATTGGCTCAGTGGGTCCCTCCTCAACCTTTCGTAATTCGATTCCTTCTCTTCCTTTTGTTTCTCCAACCTGTCTCTCACTATGAAGATGTTATCCTTCAACGGTTTGATTCTCACTCCTCCGTTATCTTCTAACGGTGGCGGTTGTGGTGGTTGGGATTCGTTTTTCTTGTTTCTGTTAATTTTAGTAGTTTCGGTAGGTTTTTTAAACTCTGGCTGCTTGGAGGTTAACTTGGCGTCTAACTCTTCGAGTGTGTGGAAGGACACACTCTTTTGTGGAGGTTGAGGTTGTTGAGGTTGTTGCGGTGGTTGTGGTGGAGTGGAGGGTTGTTTAACAAGGGGTTTGAGGTCTTCGAGAGTCTTGCTAACCTCGTCCCAGGATTGAGGAGCATCGGTGGCTTCGAGCATGTTGAGCTTGTGGATAATAGGGGCTGGCACGTGGGTGAGGGTGGGTTTGTCTTGGGGAAGTTGTGGGGTAGTGTTGTTGAGGTGCTTGAGCCATGGCTCTTCGATGGCGTTGATGTCAAACACCGCGAAGCTCGTAGGTGCTGGGTGGTAGATGGCTGGGCTTGACTCTATACCCTTGGAGGAAGCACACCCCATTTCGTTTTTGTTGTTGCTTTGCTCAATGCTCAGTGATTCACGGGATAGGGTACAATACAAACCAAAATACATATAGGACCAGCTACAGGGAAAATTTAATTACCCTTGCTGAGTATGGCTAATATATATTTCCTCATCAGTACTTCTTTACGCTTTTTCTTTTACATCACCTTATTTAAGACTAATATGAAAGAAAAAAAAATTAAATAGTCTTTTTAGTCCTCAGCAAATTTCACAATACCCACTTTAGTCCCAAGTAAAAAAAAAAGCTACTCGTGGTCTCTAAGAAATTCAAAATATACCTATTTAATTGAAATCGTGGTCCTCACAAATTCAAAAAAAACTTACATTAGTCCCTCAAAAAGACTAAAATGGGTTCACTTTGAATTTCTTAGGAACCACGGATAACCTTATGGGCTAAAGCGGACATCGTAAAATTTGATGAGCACCGAAAATGGTATTTACTCAAAAAAAAGTGTGTTTTGAGATGTATATATGTGTTTTATTTTAGACTTAATTTTGTATAGAGAAATTATCTACATTCACTTCAAAGACGTCATTTTGAGTTGAAAGAAAAATTTATAATGAGAAAGACTATTATAATCCTGAAAAAATTATAATTACAAAAATATCATGATTTTCGCCATAATTTTCGTCCCAAAATAATGTCGTTTTAGGTTCAATGTAGATAATTTATCTACATTGACCACGGAAAAAACAAATTCTTTATTTTATCAACTAAAAAAAAAATAGTGTGTGAGAATAATGTAATAAAAGTTGATAGGCACAAAGATTGATAGGCACAAGATTTTCTTAGCTGGTCACATACGGTTTATCATGTCCAAATCACAATCTCTAAGTGGGTAACTTTAAGGTCGGAGAGTCCTCTTTTTGGGTTGTAGCAGATTGATTCTTCAAGTCCTTCAAAGTAATGCTCAAATTGAAATATGTGCAATAAGGTACTTCAACGATGAAGCCAGTAGTTGAGTGGGCTTTGAGTGATCGCCTTTATAAATGTTGGTGTCAATTCTTTTGCAATTATAACTGCTAATTGGTTGAATGCATATGAGGTTTCCATGATACTAGCATTGATATATACTAAGCTACATGAACGACATCATGTCTCAATTCAAAACCTTAAGTACCGGATTCATGGGTCCTCCATTTAAATGGACTTCACTTAATTCATTACCAATCAATATAAGACTTATCACACTTGAATAACTCAATATAGCTTTATATCATTCCATAATTGATTTGTAAATATGGTACCAACCTCTCCAATTAACTGTGATACTTGTTTCAGTCTTGTCTGTGCTGCTGAGGCACAATTTACTTACTAGATTTGCTTTCCTAATTAATGACAATTAATCTTGATTTGCTTAGTAGGAAAAGTATTGGGGGAATTGGGCCCTTTGTATTGAACAAAAGTTATATATAAATATTATTTATTCAGGATGTATTGGTCACGTTGCTAATATTTATTAGCACGGAAAAGAACTAGTATTTTCATGTTTCTTTTAAAAATTTAGCTATATTTACTATTATATATAAAGTTTTACAACAAGACTATCGTGTCTATAAATTTTATATCGAAACTATACAGAAACTAGTGACGTTTATGAAAAAGTAGTTCGAAGAAAACAACAACGGTGATTTTACATTTGTTTACTATGTAGTTCTACATATACGGTAGGATAGGAGCAAGCTAATCTAAGTATAATGGTAATTCTAATGGCAAATAGAAAGATTGATACACGCGTGGTGCGGGTGTATCATCATATTTGTGTGGCTTTGGTCGAGGGATTATCCACATGCTTTAGTTTATATTCGATAAATGTTATGGAGAGTGAGGTAGAGGAAAGATGCAGGCCTTACGATAACGTCTGGCATTCATGTTATTTACGTGGATCTAAAAGATATTGCCACATCCAATGAATGAAATTTAGTTTGGCCTACTGTTTCATTCTTGAAAATGGCACTCTGCCTCTGCTAGTGACTCTTACGGTTGTGGTTTAGCGCCAAAAGCTTGTGTATAATAAAGACAAATATCATATAGTGCTTACGTTTCTGATCTTCTTTGTTTTTCACGCTTTTGTCATTGGACAAACATTAAATTTTGGGCACATGAAAATGTTTTTCACTCTAAATCTATTCTATACTTGAGATGGTAAACTGGACATCCCGCCATTAATCCGTCAAAAAATGAGTAAATATGTCTCGCCTCACTTTTGAAAAATTCATTTGGCGGGTTAGGTTGGTTGGGTCGTCAACCCGAGTTTATTATACACCGATATGTCCGCTATCAATCCGTAAAAAAATGAGCTTGCCTTGCCCTGTTTAACTGATTGGAGGGATTGCCCGCCAAGCCAAGCCAAGCCCATTTTGTCAATTCTACATCTTAATCTGCAAAGAGGTATCGAAATTGCATGCTCGCAGCCAAGCCCAAAGCCGGAAGAGTGACCATTTTGCCACGCTTCACCAAATTATTTACCAGACTGCCACACGAACAGTAAAAATTCCTAGAATGCCACACGGCATAATTCGCTACATTGTGCAACGAATTATATTTGCAAATAATTCGCTACACAATGTAGTGAAATATTCAGTGTCAGGCTGCACAGTCAGCAAAAATGACACGTGTCAAGCTGGCAGCAAAACAAGCATAATTCGCTACACTGTACAGTCTGACACTGCATATTTCGTTAAACTGTATAGCGAATTATTTGTCAACATAATTTACTGCACAATATAACAAATTATGTCGCGTAACATTCCGATATTTTTTACTATTCGCGTGGCAGTCTGGCAAATATTTTGGTGAAGCGTGGCAAGATGGTTACTCCCTCGAGCCCATATATACAATGACGCCGGACACAATTGGAATTTGGAACCACCTATCATTATTTTATTTTTATTTTTATTTTTTGGTATAAATCATTATTTTATTTTTGGCTCCCTGGTCTCATGATAGTTGATTTTTCTAAATAAAAAAAATTGTAATTAACATTCTGTTTTTTCTGATGTTATAGGAGAATTTTTTTTCTTATTATAAACACAAAATATGGTAGGTCTCATTATCCACTAAAAACAAAAAATAGAAGTAAAAAAAGTTATTTCACATAATTCAATGCCTCGTTAGTAGAAAAAAAAAGTCTCCTGACAAAAAAAAAAACTCCTCTTTAATTAGTAGTGTAAATAAATCAGATGACCAAATTATACCACCAGTCTACAGCAAGTAAGACCTGACTTTGCTTAATTAGTAAAACGAATCAGGGCAAAAATAAAAACAAAAAAATCAAAGGCTACAGGCTAGCCTACAGCAGGGATTTTTTTTTTTTCGTAGAATTTAACTCCGTACAATTTTTTTTACCTCATTTCAATTCAAATATTTTTTGCTATTTTTCTTTGAGTTATTTTTTTTTTTTTTTTCCTTAGAGGAATATACCATACATCCGTAATACAAGATCTCTTACGTCAGATAAGAATTGACTTTAGCGAAGTAATAAAACAGAGCAGAGCCTATTTTCAAAAGTTTAAAGCTAATAGGTCGGCCTATTTAGTGTGGATTATAATTGAAGATTTGTAGGCTCTGCTATCACTGATTCAATTGGCTAGGAATGCTCATTTCTGACTTAGAATCATAAGTGTTAGGTTGAATAGTCAAATGAAAAACAAGATTTTTTGCAAAGAAAACATAAAGGCTGAGCAAACCATTTGCCTTCTTAAATTTTGTTAACTCCTCTACCAAATATGAATAAATTCAAATCTCAAAGGAGGTTGTCCGGTTATATCTACCAAAAACTTCTGTCATACAATATCCCTGAAGTAGTGTTCCAGCTACTAAGTCATAATCATTGCTTTGGGAAATGATCGATAAAATTGGTGTTTCCCAAGGCATAAAATTAAAGGATTTGCATTCTCTTTTTATTTTCGTATAATTGAAAAGAATTATAGCAACATCTTTTGGGGGGTTTTAAGTAAGAAAAAATATTTATTCTTGTAAAGGATGTTTATTTTATAAAATTAATATTTTTAATTTAAAATTTAAATTAAAAAATAATCACTTTCTCTTTCCATAATTTTCATTGTGTATCCCTTTTTCTTATTTAAAAAGACATAATTCTACATCATTTAAAAGCACACACTAAAAAAATGGCTAGACAAACAAAAAAACTTGTCCAGGGGGCAGGCATAATGTATGTTTTGAAGTGTTGTGATGTTCGTATTTAACATTTTAGGAGCCTAGTCTAAATCTTTATAAAAAATATATATTTAATCTGAACCTTGCTATCCTTTAGGTGATGGGTTAATGCTTGAACCTTTCGAACTTGGTGTTATGATCCCGATGCCTTTGACATACTTGAAAATTTCCGCATATTGGGCACGTAAGTGTCACGGGCCAAATAAACAAAAACAGATCCGTAAAGGCATCTTCTTTCTTAAGGACCCTACTCCTTACATCAATACAGGAATATGGGAATTTTCTTTAGTTTAAAGTAAAAATTAAAACGAATGAGCTTAATTCAATTAACCCTTGAGTGTGAAGTTAGTCTAAATATTTAAATTTTTATCAAACCACCTCTTTTTTTTTTCTTCTCAACCCGGAAAAGTCGTGAATGGTGATTTTGATTAGGAAAAATTGTTTATCTTTTTAAATGACACAACTTATATCATTTCACTCACACAAAGAGGTGAGAGTCACACCTTTATTTTTGTTGTCAATCCTCTCTTCTCTTTTTTTGAAAACTGATCATAATTAGCTCTTTGAGGTGAATCAGAACTCTCGTTATCCCCTCGGATTCAACTCTTTGAGAAGCCTACGGTACTTATGCCCCTCCCCAGATGTTGTTGATGGGATTCGAACCGAGGTCCTCTTCCACCACTCAGTCCCCATGCTACCAACTGAGTCACCACACTTTGAGAAGCCTACAGTACTTATGCCCCTCCCCAGATGTTGTTGATGGGATTCGAACTGAGGTCCTCTCCCACCACTCAGTCCTCATGCTACCAACTGAGCCACCACACTTTGAGAAGCCTACAGTACTTATGCACCTCCCCATATGTTGTTGATGGAATTCGAACCGAGGTCATCTCCCACCACCCAGTCCCCATGCTACCAACTGAGCCACCACACTTCGAGAAGCCTACAGTACTTATGCCCCTCCCCAGATGTTGTTGATGGGATTCGAACCGAGGTCCTCTCCCACCACTCAGTCCCCATGCTACCAACTGAGCCACCACACTTGGGTTTCTCTCTCCTCTATTATCTATCTATTTCTCTCCTTTAAAATGACATACTTTTACCTCCTTTAAAATGACACACACTTTACCCTTTTGATTAATAACATAGAGGATCAATGGATGACAAAAATGATGGTTTTTCACAATTGTTTTCATCACTTCAAAATAAGTGTTGCACAAGAACTAACCATATATAAAACGGATAAATAAAATGTTACGCAAAATACAAGTGGAATACGAAAAACGTTACCTATGGTAATTATTTTCCTTGGCTTCCTTTTATATTTTTGTAGTATAGGGTGGAATTTACTAATTCTGGATTGATACATATCAGAAATTATTAACTTGATAATAAGTTTATCCTTCATTGTTAATTTGCTAACAAATTCACTTTTTCACAAACCAATCAGTATAGGGAAAAAAAAAACTTGAGAATTAAAATAATAATACAAGTAATATCTTCAAGCACCAGATTCTATATTTATTCCAAATCCGTGACTCTTCTAAAGCAAATCAAACGCATTCAAAAAATTCCACCAAAAAAAAAAAAAAAAAACAGGTGGATGCAGAGCCTCTGGCGCGGATATTTGAAATAGGCATGCCTCAGAATTGTTTGTTTCCTAATATTAAATTGGAGAATCTACCCATAATTCTGTTGTGTTCCGTTTGGATTCGCCATATCACAAATCCAATATTTGTCAAAGCAATTCCCCAACGGTCCAATTTCACATGGGCGCCGCTAAGCTAAAATATACGAATAAAAACAAACAAGTCCAAGTACAGTAGTAACGTGCCATGACACTATGATAAGGACTAGTTTTTCCTAAGCATAAGAGATTTCAAACTTATAATATAAACTTGGAGTGAAGCTGTATTTGGGGAAAGAAAACATTGAACAAATGGGGAATTGCTCTATCAAAGATACCACTGGTGAATGTCACCACTCTATCCGGGTTCTGAGTGAAAGTGGTGCTATCTTACAATTCAAAGGTCCTATAACAGTTGCCCAAGTTCTCCAACATTACCCTGGCTATGGTATTTCTCGCCAGGGTCATGCCTCGTCACCTTTGCCAGAACATGAGAGCTTAAGCTATGGTCTTTTCTATTATCTTCTTCCCCTAAAGGAGGTGCAGGTGGACCAAAATGCTACATGCACTGAAGTTAATGGAGTTTTAGAACAAGTGCAAGGTGAAGGGATGCTTCAAAGATCAGAGACTGAGAATGATCAGAGATCAAGCAACTCAGTGAGTGTTGCAGCATCTGATTATGTGAAGAATTTGTCAAATGGGTCAGCTCTTGAAGTGCTGCCATCAGCAAAGAATGGTGTGTGGAGAGTGAAGTTGGTGATTGAGACAAGACAACTAGAGGAGATTTTGTCAGAGCAGGTGAATACTGAAGCACTGATTGAGAAGATGAGGATGGCTGCAACTGCATGCCCTTCTACTACTACTAGCCCTACAAGGAGCCGCAAAATGGGATGGAAGCCAACACTCTTCTTCAATTACTAAAAGCAATGCAGCTGCAGGGTCAGGATTGGATTTGGGTTCTTGTTAAGGAAAGGCACTTCATTAGTATCTTAGGTTTTCCCTAACCACTAGGTTCACAAACATTACTCCATCAAATATTGTCTGGAAATTTTATAGGTATATCTTAGGGTCTCTTGTGATTATATATTTCGACAACCAGTCAAAATATCAATGATATGCTATGGATGTAAGGATTATTAAGCACTTTTCAGTGTTATAGTATTTCTAGAGTACTGTTTCTGCTTCTTCTTACTTACCACACGAATGGGTCATGAGACTAGGAAACACAAGAAATGAGTTTGGGCTAAGAGAGTTCTGTCACTAATTGGAGGAGCTCTAAATCTGACGTTAAGCATATTTAATGATTTTTAAGTCTTGTATCACAAAAAAAAAAATTGACAACAATATTAGTGCATAAACATGAAATAGTCATCCTCATCCATGTACCGCTCTATAAAGCAGTCATTATAGATGTCTAGAAAACTATTCTAAACATACCATAGTGGCTCGTTTAAAAAACAAAAAGGTTAGATTCTCCATAAAACACTTGCATCCCTTTTCAATCTTTTCCCTGACAAAAGAAAGGCTTTATACTTTTTATTTATTCATTTTTTTTCTATTTTAAAAAAAAAAATTGGTTTGGCTGGAGTCTGGACATTAGTGCTCCATGGTACACATGTCTGAACAATCGTGATGACATGGCGATAAACAATACGATCTACCCAAGGCTTTTTTTTTTCCTGTGGGCACCATAGGATATCTTTGTCCTTGATTATCAGCAATTTGTTTGCATCATGAAGTAGGAGACATCCCAATGAAGCCTTTCACGTCAACATATCCGAGAAAATGATTGGGAATATAAAACTCACTAGTTTCTGCAGTCAATATTCGATACTCCACCATACGGCTATCTGAAATATGCTTGGTATTTAGTAAGCAATATGATAGGGTTACTAAAATAGAAACGTAGCAGGAAACCGGTGAATCACCCTGCCAACTAAGCATGGTATAGGCCACCGGAAAATTCCCATAAACCTGTGGTATTCAAGTTGTTAACATCCGGGAGAAGAAATATTGATCCTTTACTTCTTAGTTTATGTTTGAGAAAAATAAATCTTATGTCGTAGGAGAATTCAAATCTCATGTATGAAGTGTGGGACCCACCTATTTAAAAAAAAAAATGAGAGACACCTTTTATGGTGAGTGTAGGAAGGGTTTGTTTTCTCATGCAACATAAGAAAAACAAACCCCCTTATGTTTATGCAGAAACTAAAAGGAAACAAGCCCGTGTCTCACAAAACCTAACATTAACTTGAGAAAAGAAACGAGTCCGAAGGATATTGAAGGAAATACCAGTTATTATGGTTCAATTTCAAGTTACTAGCATTCATTCTAGCCTTGCTCCAGAGTCTTCCTACAATAGCTCTACGCACCCAAGTTGCAGTACTCTTAAACAGTACAGAACTCACAGTGATTTCAAGTCCAAAACAAAATGGTACAGTATCAAAAGGACACCATGATGCAGGATATTCCCTCAAAAAAAAAAAAAGAGCAAAGCCACATCACTTGAGAGTTGAGACATCAACTTAGTATCACTGCGAGAAGTGAGGTTTGACCGATAATTTAGGTAATGGTATGAATTCTTAATCTCCAGATGGACATCCTCACATCCTTACATGCTGCGTGACTCCATTTGCTTAATGGCTTTTTCTATGGCAGGCATATTTTTCTTAAAGGCTGACCACTGCTCCTCTGTCAAACTTATTCCTGTAAAACAAAGAAAGTTAGAATCAGGAAACAACCTTCAATCATCGAGCAGCATCATGTATTGTATAAGGAAACCAAAATTAAAAAATAGATTCAGTTCAACAGTACTCAGGGCCAAACTGCTACTATCAGCAACACTTATCTGCTGCAGTAACAACAAAGCTTACTTTCCTTTTATAGTTCTAGATTACATAAGAAAAGAAAAACTTTATCAGGAAGAAACAGTGGCGGATCCGGGATATTTTCTTTATGTCTGCACAATTTTTTTATTTTTATTTTAAAGATCATGATCATTATTCAATTTTTGCTTCCACTTCAAATGTAAAGCTTTGGTGAATCAACCAAAATTTTAAGGAAATAATAGATAATGATAATTAAAAAAAAAAAAAAAAAAAACACCACAAAAAGACATTTGTAAAATATAGTATAATTATAAGAGTTAATCGATCAAAAACCAACCTTTGTCGATGTCTATTTGATCCAAAGTTGATCACTTTTGTTTCACAAAAAAAGATGAAAAATCCCATGAGATTCTGCTCCACTTGATGAAGATTGAATTTCAGGAATGTTGATGTTTATTAAGATTTGGAGCTAATAAGATTTATAAAAAAATAAAAGAGAGAGACAAAGCAATGGGCTAGGGTTTAAACTTTAAGCTTTTAATTATAGGGGTTGGTTGGATTGGACATATTTTTACCTTTTTTCTTTAATCTTCGTATTTCTTTTTTTTCTTACTTGACTTGAGGCACCCATATAATGTGAATTTTTTTTCCCAACTTTGTGTCTGCAAGTGCAGACACTTACACTAAGGTGCGTCCGCCATTGGGAAGAAACATATTTTCATGCAGGCACGCCGACACAGATTTTTCCTTTCTGTATAATATAGAAGCTCCTGTGTTTCTTAGTAAAAAGACCTGTTCATTGACTCACACATGAGCATGACAGCCAGCAAGGATCAAGTAGACAAAATCAAATCAGAGGAGTACTAATCATACTATATGATAGGGGTAGGGCCTCCCATTACACAGGAATAAAACACTAGGTAGCCACAAATATGCATAAACATTTTCATGCTAAGCTACAAAGGAAGTTCTTAACTGGATGAATTTTGTCATGCTATTTGCAAGGCTAAGGCTTCTATCCAATCAAATTGGCAATATGGCATGGATAGGTGGAGTACAATGGAACCTGACACCAAACTTAAATTGAAGACAGGTAGTTTCAATTCATGACACTGAAATGATCTATGTTAGGAATACATATAGTTCAGTCATATTATCAAAATGAGGTAAAGCTGGGAGTGGGAACCCCAACCCATTTTTGGTCCTACTGTTTCTTAGATCCCAAATGGAGAAAAGCTAAACTTGAATCATAAATATCCCCAAATTTTTAAATTTTGATGTGCCCAACTAGACATCCATGAGAAATACTAAAGTTGAACTGAAACTGAAGGCATTTGAAACATAAATGCTTCCATACGCTATAACCATGGCTAATGCATTTGAACTTGAATGCATTGGATATGGAAGGCATGCATACAACATTATACAACAAGAAATCAACATACTTAACATAAACAGTCCCATGAAACTCCCTACACATTGATCACTGCAGACGAATGAATTCAGAAGCCACTGAATATCAGAAAGGGGCACTTTTTTCTCATCCCCCTTTTAGCCAATTAGCTTAAATTTAATGACAAAGATTAGCATATGATTAAAAGTTAAAACCTATCCCTATTTCGAAAAAAAATAAAAAATAAAAAATCAGAACTTTCAGATGCCCACTATCTAAAACTGATTTTCCTCTACATATAGAATCAGAAGAAATGAAAATAAACATAAATTTTCAAAAATAATAAACGTAAGGAAAAGCATAATACAAGTACCTTTGGAAGTAGGAAGTTCCTTGCCGTCTTTTTTATAGAACTCCCGAATAGAGACCAATGTTTTCCCTCTGAAATCCTGAATCGTCACCCTTCTTTTCTCTGAAAGCTGAAATCCAAAAAAAGCAAAATCAATTTTCCCGAGCAACCCTTTTCCCATCGCTTCATCAGTGGTATAACAAAAAAGTGAAACAGACCTTGCAAATGATGAGATCGCCATCATCATCGTACTCCTTGTCCTTGGCACTTCCCTCTTGTTGCTGTTGTTCTTCTTCTTCCTCTTGTTGCTTCTCTTGGAGAAAAGCTTCGACGACCTGTTTCACGAAGGCTTTGAAGTGGGGTTGGGATAGGTCGAGGCCAAGTTGGTTAGAGGCCTGCTTTCGAATCTTGGACTCGGTAATCTCGTCCATGTCTGATTCTTGCAAAATCCCACGAACAGTTTCCTCGATTCTTCCATTGGTTTCAGTATCGTCCATTTTTGCACTCTCTCACCTACTTCTTCTCTGACACCCAAACATACACTATATGGAATATCTAATATAGATTTGAGAGAGAGTGAATGGAAATAGGGGTACTTAATAGGGTTACTTTTCTGCAGAAGGGGAAACCGTGGAAAAAAAATAATAACTTAGGCTTTGTTTGATTGTGATTTTTAAAAATTGTTTTTTAGTTTTCACAACAAAAAATTACAAAACTCGTTTAGTATAAGATCTGTTTTGTAAAAATTATTTTGAAAATTATAATTGTTTTTTTAGAATAAAAGTAGGATTCCTGATAAAATTATAACTTTTTTTTTAAAAAAAAAACCCTACCGACACTTATATTTACAAAATACCTTGCCGACGTTTTCTATTCAGCATTATCTTATTTTGTGGACGTGAGTTTGCCAACATTATCTCTTCTTCTGACAACTTTACACAAAGTCTAATAGCTAGAGCATAGTCCTGATAGCTGGTAGTGTAGAGTCTTCATGGCTATAGTGTAGAGTCTTGATGGCTATAGTGTAGAGTCTGACTTTTAGACTTTGTCTTCAATGTCTTCCAATAGTATCCATTGAATCTCCAGATATTGGTGAATATATGTCTTATTCTTCTTCATCTTTTTCAGGTTCTACTAGCTGTATGATCTCCTTTTGTGCATTTAGTATCTCTTCTATTTTTCTTTTTAATATTTCTAAAGTATTTTCTTCTTGGCTTTTTGGCAAAGCCACAGCCTTTAACGGATTTATTTTTTCATCACCAAGCATCGTTTGAGCTTGTGAAGGCATAGAACCTGCTTCTATGCTAGCTTCTTGATTGCTCAGAAGGGAGCAATTACCTATCTCACCGGTTTTTGTGGACGGGAAACCATAAGATTTTTGCTGAAGTTTATCTACTTCTTGTTGTAATATAAATATCTGTTTAAGAAGTCTCTCCCTCTCTTTATTAAGATATTCTCTCTCCTCATTAAGATTTCTAATTGTTCTGGATAGGATTTCACAATGATCACAAAATAT
>JAVKPL010010332.1:0-43324 GCA_032173675.1 Gastrolobium villosum | reverse complement strand
ATCACAAGCAACCAGGCTCTGATACCAATTAGTGTAACGCCCTCCCTTGTATGCATCCGAGAGAGTCGTTTGTGAAGCGGGATTAGAGTCATTAGCGTCACACGAGCTAACAGAGATTCTCATAGCAGTATTCAAATCCTAATAAGTTTCAATAGTTCTTATAACTTCTGTTTGGACGATAAAAAATATTTCAAGTGATTTAGAAAGAGCACGTTGATTGCTTCGCGTGCATATAAAATAATAGTAAATCGGAGTTCGTTTGCTCATAAAAACACCACCCGTAAGGTGCACAGTAAAAATTTCAGCACATAAGTCTTTCAAAAATTCCTATCACAAAGGTTTTCCAAAATAGCCGGCCTTTCCTTTGCACTTTTAGCACCGTCGTGTGCGCACTTCACAACTTTACAAGTTCAAATATCCCTTGGCACCTGAGCTACCATACTATTCTAAAAAGGCCTATATGATCTTGATACATGCATGTCATGCTATGCTTTCACACACAAAGCGTAAAAATGCGGTATGATGTAAGGTGCATGCTTATATACCTTTCATATAGCCATCACGGCACATATACTTTTCATATGCGTTATGCTGCCACATAACGTCTTTACCTCATAATCATATAACCATCACGGCACATTTTTGGCAGTTTCCTTTCATCATAAGGAACATAATACTTTTACGAATATGGAGCATCATGTCACAATTTTATACCAGTAGTCAATAGTCACATTAGGTAATATCGCCTGACACTTACCTTGCGTGTCTTAAACAATACCAAACAGCAGCGAAGTATCTCACTTCTTAAGCGCACCTAAATCAATTACAACCAATCATTTACAGCGGCGATTTACAGCAGAAACAGTGAGCATACAACAGCGTTTTACAGTGGAAAACAGTGAGCATACAGCAGTGTTTTACAGCAGAAAAACAGTGAGCATACAGCAGCGTTTTACAGCAGGAAACAGTGACGTTTGTTCTTAAAACAGTGAGCAGAAAATAGTGAGTTGTTCTTTAAAACAGTGAGCCGAAAACAGTGACGTTTCCCTTAAAACAGTGGGCAGAAACAGTGACGTTTTACTTAAAAGCAGTGGACAGAAACAGTGACGTTTTACAGCAGAAAAACAGTAGCACCTTACAGCAGAACAGTGAACGTTTTAAAACAGAACCAGTGACATTTTGGACCTTAAAACAGTGGCAGAACAGTGGCATTTGAATGTTAAAACAGTGACATAATCAATGGCATTTGAACCTCAAAACAGTGACATAAGTAGTGTTATTTGTGCATCAAAACAGTGGCATGAATGGTAACATTTAATCATTAAAACAGTGACCTTAGTGGTGATATTTGCACATCAAAAACAGTGGCAAAGTGAGTGGTTTTTGAACATTAAAACAGTGGCATGGATGATACATTTGAACAACCAAAACAGTGATATAAATCATGATTTTTAGACATTAAAACAGTGGCATAAATAGTGATTCTTGATCATCAAAACAGTGGCAAAATGGGAGTATTTAGACACCAATACAGTGGCATAAAGGGTAGTGTTTGGACATCAAGATGATGGTTATTTTATGGAGAAACAGTGGCTCATTAAGTACTAAAACAGTGAGTGTTTTTGGTGCAAAACAGTGACATATGTGGCATTAAAACAGTGAGCATTTTATGCAGAAACAGTGGCACATAATGGACTAAAACAGTGAGCATTTTATCCTCAAAACAGTGGCACATTCATAGGGAAACAGTGGCATATTCATACAAAAACAGTGACATTAACTTAAGCATAACCATGAGACTTTCATTCCATAACTTATGCATACAAATCATCATAAAATAGCTCCATCCTTATACTTTAACCATGCTCATTCTTGAATCCAAAACAAAACATATTCAAGGAGACATTCAAGAACACACATGATTACACACCATGAAAGAGGTCTAAGTTCTAGGCTTACCTCTTGTAGCACACATTTCTTGCTCACACACCACACCTTCTAGCTTTACTACACAACAAGTCCACCCTTCCTAGAGATGATCTATGCGCACACAATGGTGAGGAAAAACAATCTTGGGCAGCTTCAAGGTTGAGGAACAAGGCTGGACAGTGATAGAATGAGAAGGAAACTTACACTTCTCTTGGTATCTAGGGTCACGGTTTGAGAGGTGAGGGAAGAAGGGAGTTGGCTAGGTCTTTCTTTCTCCTATGGTTCATGCAATGTTTAGCTAGAGTGTGGGGGAAGAGGGGAGAGTTGGCTGCACTTGTGCAAAGTGAGGAAGGCCTCTTGTTGTGCGCATAACTTAAAGGAAGAGTGAGGAAAGGTTGCAATGATGAAGCATCATGAAAATTCTGGTTGCTTGTAGGAGTGGGGCTGCACACAAGGTTTGAACAAGCAAGGAGCTTGCTTCTTGCACACTCTAGGCACATGCAAGGAGGTGAAAGAGGGAGGTTCAGATCTGAATGTTGTCCCACCTAAGTCAGAATTTTAAACATAAACAACCAAACCATGCGCACAAGGTGAGGTGGGAGGGAGTTGGCAGATTTTTCCTCCACACAAGGCACATGTAATCTGCCCAGAATCCTTCTTTTTCTGCATGTGTAAGCAAGGACAGTTTTGGTTCATGATGGACTGCCAAAAGCATGCAAAAATCTGCACATTTCAGCCTCATGATGGAAGGTGTAAGGTGGTTCTCCAAGTCAACACTCAATGCAGATTTTGTGTCATAAAAATCTGCTCCATGTGCGCCTAAGATGAAGAAGAATGCAGCCCAAAATAGTGCTAGGGAGTACATGTGTCTTTCATGCAATAAAGTTGAAATCAAGTGATGCACAAGCAAAGTGATGTGGCGGTCATACAAGAGGAAAATTGGCAGATTTTTTCTAAGTCCTTTTCTATCATCCTATGCGCATGAAATGAGTGGTAAAAAGATTGCCATGTGAAGGTTCCTTGGTACACGAGACAGCCTTGTTGGACAAGGCTTAGGGAAGATAAGTGTGGACACAACCTTGGGCTGAACATGATTGACCCAAAAGCCTCCTTGGGCCAATGGCCACACACACAAAGAACCCAATCACACAAGTCCAATAGTGACAAGTCCACACACACTAGCCCACTTCCAAAGTCCAATAAACACTAAAGCCTTCTAACACACACTCAAATTACTCATATGATTTTAATAAATTCACATGCCTACATAAGCACCCTCCTATGATTTAATTTAAATACTTACCTTAGTCTCATCCAAGGATAAAGATCAAACAATTCGCAAGCCACCAAAGATAAACCAAAAAATCAAATTCTACATATGCACCTATATCATTATAATACTTATGTATTTTACTAATTATGCGGGATGTTACACTTTCACTCTAGGCTCTTTTATGCCAAATGACACCACTCATTATTTTTCATTGGTTCTTCCACTTTATAATTACTACACAACCCATCTAATTACCATTTAAAGCATTAAACATCATTCAAGCAATTTACACAACATCATTTCACCTCCTTTTTTTTGCCTAAGGCCGATTTGCACACTAATTCACATCCAAGGAATTTCCATCCATTTTAACCACTCCACACCTCATATCATCCTATTATATCATCATACAATCATACAACAACTCACCAATAATATCTCAACACCTTTTCCAAAATCCAAGTCATGACTACTCAAAAATATTCTAAGTTAAAATCCATATTTTTCACCTAAAATTTTCATGGCATTTCTAGCTTAAACACATCATTCTAAGGCATTATCATCTAATACACATTTTTCATTTGAGCTCTCTAACATAACACATCAACAATATCAAGTCTAGGATTCATGAAAATAAATCCACAAATTAAGCCATCAAAAGTGTTGAAACTTACCCATAATTAAGTGTCAAAGGCTCCTCCAATTGATCCCTAAGCAAAGCTTGAGCAACAACTCCAAAAACCCCAATTTCTCCCCAAAATTCGTGGCTGTAAATGCCCTTTATCTCACAATAGAGAGGGTTTTTAGGGAAACTAATCGGCGGAACGGGTTCGGATGATCGTTTCCATCGAATTTCAAGACAAGAATCGTCTGATTCGGTTAAGAATCGATGAAGTTAAGAGAGGAAGAAGATTTGAAAGAAAATTTTCATTGAGGAAGGAGGGAGCACGGTTTTGATGAGAGAGAAAGGAGAAAAAGATGATGAATAGTGACCCATGCCATGTGTTTAATGGTCAAAGAAATCCTTTAATTGTCCTTGATCAAATGAATTCGGAGTTTTTCGGTCGTTCAAAGAAATCGCAGTTTTAAGCTGTTACGCGCGTCGTTGGCACGCTTCCCCAAACTGACTTAATTCCATCAAAATTTATCAAAAATTATATTTCCTAACTCTATAAACCATTTATAATCCATATTTGAAACCTAGAGCTCAAAACTCAACTGGCACGTTTTACGGTGCAATCGTACCGCGGTATTTTTACCCTCGAAAAACACTATTCACTGATTTTTCTGAAACTTGCCTATCCACTCAATTTTTCATTCTGAATCCATTTCCAGTGTTATTTTTATCATCTGAGACCTTCTACTCAGTTTTTATCTTCCTAAGGTTGTGTATTGGCTAATTACCGTTTTGCCCTTTTTTGTATTTTGGCCTAATCTTTAGGATTTTCACTAATTGCTCACTTAATCACTCATTTAAAATTTTAAATACCTAATTTAAATTTGCGAGGTGTTATACTGTTTATTAAATATGTTTATACTATTTATCAAACATGTTTATTGTCAACGTATTATTAGTGCTATGTTTATATAAAAGAATAAAATAAAATGTAACACAACATTAGAAATGACAAACACAACCATAAATTATCATTTAATCATGTAGAAGAATAGCATAAGGAGGACAGCCAAAACCAGAGAAAATATATGAGAGTCAAGAAAGAACATATCTTGGCTTTGGGGAAAATTTTGGGTAACTTATGAGATATTGTAATAAAGAAATCTCAAAGATTAGGGTCAGATTATGGGAGAAATATACTATTTATACTCCTCACTAAAAAATCTCACAAAGTCCACATAAATAGAAAATTCATTATAATCGTCAAATTCTTGAATACCATAATAATTTTTATTTGTTTAAAGTCCTGATTGAATACCACCAGATTTGGATGAACTCTAAAACAATCTTTTAAAATCTTAATCGAATATTAATAAATCCTTTAAAATATCACGTGACTTTTTTGCAATCCTTTAAAATCCTAAAAATCCTTTAAAATCCTAATTGAATATCAATAGATTTTTTTGTCACAAAGTAATCTATTAAAATCCTTTAAAATATCAATCCAATATCTTAAATCAAATAACCGTACATAATTATGAAAATAAACAAAAATTAGATTCAATAAAAAGCCTTCCTTTTTTATCTTCTTATTTTACTTATATATAGTGGTTTCATTTCCTCTGATCCACAGTGAGATTTTCCCGCAATAACGGTTGTATTTCCAGGGAAAATTGTGAGAGCTTTAAACGCAAGCCAAAGGAAAGGGGAAGAAGAAGGGTTCGTTTTGTTATTGTTATGGAGGAGTGATTTAGTGAATATCTTTCTCCTTCTCAGCACGAGCATGTCCAGCGAATGATAAACTTCAATCAGTTCAAGTCGCCTTCAAGAACAAGATACTCAGATAGGTTCATACCAAGCAGATCTGCGTCCAAATTCGCTCTCTTTAATATACCCTCGTCAAAAGAGGGTTCCAACACCTACAAAACTCGCTTGTGGACGGCGTTATTCAGACCTGAAGCTGCTCCGGTCACACCTAATAAACGGAGTCCGAATATATTCCGTTATAAGATAGAGACTCGACAGCCCTTGAATTCGCTCTTTATGTCCACTGATGATGAGCTTCCTAGTGTTGGTTTTGGGACATATCTTAATTCTGTTAAACCTCCTCGCAAGATTTCCTTATCACCATATAAGGTTTGCTTATTTTTTTTCTTTTTTTCTTTCTTTTTTTGAATTCTGTTGGTTTTATTTATGGGTTTTACACATCTAATGTGACAGAAGATTTTTGAATTTTGCAGCTGTGTGTATCTATCAGCTGCAAAATTCTAAAATCTTCTATCACATAAGAGATGTAAAACCCATAAATATAACCCACAGAATTCAAAGAAAGAAAGAAAGAAAAAAACAAAAACAAACCTCATATGGTGATAAGGAAATCTTGCGAGGAGGTTTAACAAAATTATGATATGTCCCAACACCAACACTAGGAAGCTCATCATCAGTGGACATAATGAGAGAATTCAAGGGTTGTCGAGTCTCCATTTTATAACGGAATATATTCGGACTCCATTTATCAGGTTTGAGCGGAGTAGCTTGAGGTCCGAATAACGCCGTCCACAAGCGAGTTTTGTAGGTGTTGGAACCCTCTTTTGACGAGGGTCTATTAAAGAGAGCGAATTTGGACGTAGATCTACATAGTATGAACCTACTTGAGTATCTTGTTCTTGAAGGCGACTTGAACTGATTGAAGTTTTTCATTCGCTGGACATGCTCGTGCTGAGAAGGAGAAAGAGATTCATTGAATGACTCCTCCATAACAATAACAAAACAAGCCCTTCTTCTTCCCCTTTCCTTTGCCTTGCGTTTAAAGCTCTCACAATTTTCCAGGGAAATACAACTGTTATTGCAGGAAAATCTCACTGTGCATCAGAGGCAATGAAACCACTATATATAAGTAAAATAATAAGATAAAAAAGGAAGGCTTTTTTAATGAATCTAATTTTAGTTTATTTTCATAATTATGTACGGTTATTTGATTTATGATATTGGATTGTTATCTTAAAGGATTTTAATATATTACTTTGTGACAAAAAAAAATCTATTGATATTCAATTAGGATTTTAAAGAATTGTTAGGATTTTGATCGATGGGCTTTTTCTTCCCAAAAACTTGCTACTCAATTTATTACGTATTTAAATGCCAGTTTAAAAAAAGTCAAGACTGAAAAATATTGAAATATTACTTTTTTTAGTAAACATTCTCATCTTCAAAAATAGAATCAAAATATATTTTTTTAATAGTACTTCTCAAGTACTGTATTCAAACGCAACATAATTGTGGCTTTCGAAAAAAGTCCGTTAAAAAAATAATCCATACTTTTTTTTTTCAAAAACCCGTTAAAAAGGACTCTAAGATCAACTTAAAATTTTATTACACGAGTGCAAAGATTTTTGTTGCCATGCTTTTTCAAAATCTCTCCTCCACATCACTCCAAAAAGAATTCTCGTAACTTTAAAAAAAGAATAAGGGTTCACCATTAGGACTCTGAAAGGATATTGTAACAATCAATTAATATTACTATCAATATTATTACTAATAAATTTTATCGTTAGATCGATTATATTGATTCAATGGTTATATTTATTTTCATCTTTGTATGGTTATGATTCCCCATATTTAATATTTTATATTTATTTTCACCTTTGTATGATTATGATTTTTCATATTTAACACTTTCACATTAAATATGGAAAGTAAATATAACCTTTGGATCAATATAATCAATCAAATGGTAAAATTGATTGGTAATAATATTGATAGTAACATTAATTGGTTATTAAAATATCCTACCCCATTAAAACTTCATGACAAATTTATTTCAACTATGCCACTTTTCATTGTGAGTTGTAATAAATATACGTAGACTTAATTATAAACAATTTGAATTACTTATACTAATAGATATTGAAATTTTGTCTCTCATTTGGTGCGTAATATGGTGCATAAAAAGTATTTAGAAATTTTTATCGGCGATATACTGTTTATTAAATATGTTTATATTGTTTATCAAACATGTTTATCGTCAACGTATTATTAGTGCTATGTTTATATAAAAGAATAAAATAAAATGTAACACAACATTAGAAATGACAAACACAACCATAAATCATCATTGAATCATGTAGAAGAATAGCATAAGGAGGACACCCAAAACCAGAGAAAATATATGAGAATCAAGAAAGAACATATCATGGCTTTGGGGAAAAGTTAGGGTAAATTATGAGATATTGTAATAAAGAAATCTCAAAGATTAGGGTGAGATTATGATAGAAATATACTATTTATACTTCTCATTAAAAGAACTCACAAAATCCACACAAATAGAAAATTAATTAAAATCGTGAGATTCTTGAATACCATAATAATTTTTATTTGTTTAAAATCCTGATTGAATACCACCGGGTTTGGATGAACTCTAAAACAATCTTTTAAAATCTTAATTGAATATTTATAAATCCTTTAAAATATCACGTAACTATTTTACAATTCTTTAAAATCCTAACAATCCTTTAAAATCCTAATTGAATATCAATAGATTTTTTTTTGTCACAAAGTAATCTATTAAAATCCTTTAAATTATCAATCCAATATCATAAATCTAATAACCTTACATAATTATGAAAATAAACTAAAATTAGACTCATTAAAAAAATCTTCATTTTTCATCTTCTTATTTTACTTATATAAAGTGGTTTCATTGCCTCTGATGCACAGTGAGATTTTCCCGCAATAACGGTTGTATTTCCCGGGAAAATTGTGAGAGCTTTAAATGCAAGCCAATGGAAAGGGGAAGAATAAGAGTTCGCTGTGGTATTGTTATGGAGGAGTCATTCAGTGAATCTCTTTCTCATTCTCAACACGAGCATGTCCAGCGAATGATAAACTTCAATCAGTTCAAGTCCCCTTCAAGAACAAAATACTCAGATAGGTTAATACCAAGCAGATCTGCGTCCAAATTCGCTCTCTTTAATATACCCTCGTCAAAAGAGGTTTCCAACACCTACAAAACTCGCTTGTGGACGGCGTTATTCAGACCTGAAGCTGCTCCGGTCACACCTAATAAACGGAGTCCGAATATATTCCGTTGTAAGATGGAGACTCGACAGCCCTTGAATTCGCTCTTTATGTCCACTGATGATGAGCTTCCTAGTGTTGGTGTTGGGACATATCATAATTCTGTTAAACCTCCTCACAAGATTTCCTTATCACCATATAAGGTTTGTTTGTTTTTTCTTTCTTTCTTTCTTTGAATTCTGTGGGTTTTACTTATGTGTTTTACATATCTAATGTGACATAATATTTTTGAATTTTGCAGCTGTGTGTATCTATCAGCTGCAAAATTCAAAAATCTTCTGTCACATAAGAGATATAAAACACATAAATAAAACCCATAGAATTCAAAGAAAGAAAGAAAGAAAAAAAGAAACAAACAAACCTCATATGGTGATAAGGAAATCATGCGAGGAGGTTTAACAGAGTTATGATATGTCCCAACACCAACACTAGGAAGCTCATCATCAGTGTACATAAAGAGATAATTCAAGGGTTGTCAAGTCTCTATCTTATAACGAAATATACTCGGACTCCATTTATCAGGTGTGAGCGGAGCAGCTTCAGGTCCGAATAACGCCGTCAACAAGCGAGTTTTGTAGGTGTTGGAACCCTCTTTTGACGAGGGTATATTAAAGAGAGCAAATTTGGACGCAGATCTGGTTGGTATGAACCTATCTGAGTATCTTGTTCTTGAAGGCGACTTGAACTTATTGAAGTTTATCATTCGCTGGACATGCTCGTGCTGAGAAGGAGAAAGAGACTCATTGAATGACTCCTCCATAACAATAACAAAACAAACCCTTCTTCTTCCCCTTTCCTTTGCCTTGCATTTAAAGCTCTCACAATTTTCTCGGGAAATACAACCGTTATTGCGGGAAAATCTCACTGTGCATCAGAGGTAATGAAACCACTATATATAAGTAAAATAATAAGATAAAATCTCACTGCTCCAACGTACAAGCCCTCAACATGTCCTCCAATGTCTGGATGGGCCGCTCAGTCTGTCCATTAGTCTGAGGGTGATAGGTTGTGCTCAGTCTCAACTGCGTACCAAAAGCCTCCTGCAGCGCCTCCCAGAACCGAGATGTGAACTTCGGATCCCTATCACTAATGATACTTTCGGGCATCCCGTGAAGCCTCATAATCTCGCGGACATAAAGTCTGGCTAACTGCTCAGTAGTGAAGCTCGCCTTCACCGGAAAAAAATGGGAAGACTTCGTCAATCTGACCATAATGACCCATATCGAATCACAACCAGCCTCAGTCTTAGGCAATCCCACCATGAAGTCCATGGAAATACTCTCTCAATTCCACTGCGGTATCTCAAGAGGTTGAAGTTTACCAGACGGCTTCTGGTGTTCTATCTTTAATTTCTGGCAAATCAAGCATTTGGACACATATACTGCTATATCTTTCTTCATGCCCGGCCACCAATAATCTCTCTTCAAGTTCTGAAACATCTTTGTAGCACTAGGGTGGATAGTAAACTGGCCCTTATGGCCCTCGGCCATAACCTCTTCAGTCAAAAGACCTCGATGAACCACAATCCTCTTCTGAAACATAAGCAATCCATCCTCATTCCAGTACACACCATCCAGGTTCTTCACATAGTCTAGACACTCTCCTTGTACCTGCGCCTTTTTAATCTTTTCCATGAGCTCATTTTCAACTTGCACGATTTCCATTTCAAGAAGTGCACTCCCAAATAATGAGGTCACCGTCAGATCTCGAAACTTCTCTATCACATCAAAGTCACCCATCATAAAACTAGATAGGCTCACGGATTTCCGGCTCAAAGCATCAGCTACCACATTGGCCTTGCCAGGATGATACTTCAACTCAAAATTGTAGTCCTTCAAATACTCCATCCATCTTTTTTGTCTCATGTTCAGCTCCTTCTGATCAAATAAATACTTCAAGCTCTTGTGGTCACTGAACACGGCAAACTTCATGCCAAACAGGTAATGCCTCATAATCTTGAAAGCAAACACAATCGTAGCCAACTCCAAGTCATGAGTCGAGTAGTTTTCCTCATGAGGCTTCAACTGCCTCGAAGCATAAGCAATAACCTTGCCCAGCTGCATCAACACACAGCCCAGCCCTTTTCCGGAGGCGTCAGTATACAACTCAATCTCCTCAGCAGGATCAAGAAGAACCAACACAGGTGCAATAGTCAGTCTCTCCTTCAACTCCTGAAAACATTTGTCACACTCGTGAGTCCACATGAATGGAGTCTCCTTCCGGGTAAGGTGAGTCAAAGGTAAGACCAGCATGGAGAATCACTTGATGAAACTCCTGTAGTATCCGACCAAACCTAAGAAACTCCTCACCTCAGTAACCGTCTTGGGCCTCTCCCAATCTAGCACAGCCTCTATCTTGTTCGGATCAATTGCAACCCCCTCTGCAGATATCACATGACCCAGAAACTTCACCGACATGAGCCAAAACTCACATTTTGAAGGTTTAGCGTATAGCTTTTTCTCCTTCACAAGTTGCAACACAATCTTCAAGTGCTCAGCATGCTCCTCCTCAGTCTTGGAGTAAATTAAAATATCTTCAATGAAGACGATCATGAACTAATACAGGTACGGATGGAAAATCATGTTCATGTAGTCCATGAACATTGCGGGTGCGTTGGTGAGTCCAAACGGAATCACCAAATACAAATAATGACCATACCTCAAGCGAAATTCGGTTTTCGGGACATCCTCCGGCTTAACCCAAATCTGATGGTATCCGGACCGGAGATCAATCTTCGAATATACACAAGCTCCCTTAAGCTGATCCAACAAATAATCAATGCGAGGAAGGGGATACTTGTTCTTGATTGTCACCTTGTTCAGCTGTCTGTAGTCGGTGCACAACCGCATAGTCCCATCTTTCTTTTTCACAAAAATAACCGGGGCTCCCCATAGAGACACACTCGGCTGAATGAAGACTTTCACCGAAAAGTCCTCAATGTGCTTCTTCAGCTCCGCTAACTCTGGTGGAGACATCCGATATGGAGCTAATGAAATAGGCCCCACACGCACCAGGCAATAAATCGATGGAGAACTCTATCTCCCGCTGTGGCGGAAACTCAGGAATCTCCCCAGGAAACACCTCAAGGAGCTCCCTCACCACAGGAATGCCAGTGTGATACTCTTGTGCCCCACTCACCAAACCTCCCAACATCACAGCCAAATGCCCCTGCTCTCAAGGCTCTCCTAGCCTGCAGGACTAAAATGAATGGCGAGGAACTGGCTGTGGACTCACACGGAGACATCACCACTCTCTTGGCACAACAATCAATCAATGCATGGTTTCTGGACAACCAATCTATGCCCAGAATAATCTCCAAGTTAGCCATCGACAATCCTATCATATCTACCGAATACTCACGGCCATCCCACTGAAACATCACATCTCAATGTACAGTGGTAGAATCACACTTTTCTCCGGTGGCGGTAGTCACCCGCAACGGTGGAAAAAGCACAGACATAGGTAACTCAAGCCCACAACAATCGGGGTAGCAATGAAGGAATGCGTAGCCCCGGAGTCAAATAATACATCAACAAAAGATCCGCCAACTGTAACAATACCCCTCACAAGGTTCGGAGCTCGATCTGACTATTGACGATCCAAGGTGTAGACTCGCCCAGTGGCCGGTGGCACAATAGGTGCCACTGTAGGTGGAAGGAGAACCATCTGCAGTGGAACTGCTTGAACTGTAGCAGCTCTCGCCGTCGACGATGGACAATCTCGGGAGTAGTGGCACTCCTTGCCACAATGAAAACATATCAACTGACCGATAGCACAACGCCCTGCATGCTCCTTTTCGTACCCCGAACACCTAGGGATGGAAGGAGGCCTAGCCGAAGCTCCCTGCCGTGAAGAAGTTCTCTTGAACTGACCAGGCGCCTGCCTAGCCACCAACTGTTTCCCTTTTCCTTTATCAGTAAACTTTCTGTCCTTCCAAGAATGCGAACCCCTTATTCCCTTGGTATCATCAATCTTGACCCTCTTGGCCTTACTCACAATACAAACATCCTCTATGTCTCGGCACTGCTGCACAAGTGTCCCAAAGTCTATCGATGCGGAACCAGCAATACGATCGGCTATCTCCTCCTTAAGTCCTATAACATCCAAGAAAATTAATAATAATTTAATATATATATATATATATATGATGGTTATAGATAACAAATTATAATATGAATTTTGATAAAATAATTTTGTGCGATATGAGTGCTATTGGAAAATAATTTTGATACTTTGTAATACTCTAGATTATTTATAATAAAATAACATTAATATGTATATATATATATATATATATATATATATATATATATATAGATATTTATATTAGGTGATAAATTATGATTAATTGATTTATTAATTGATTGATGATTTATGTATTAATGTTTGATTGGTAATGTTTAATTAGTAATTTGATTAGATATAATGAGTCAATCATGAGTCAGCCTTGAGTTAGTAAATAAGTTAGCTGTATTCTGAGCCATAAGAAATTAAGGATAAAATAGTGTATAAAGCCAAAATTTGAGCCAGATACATTAATGAAGAATAAGGAAATAAATGTACGAAACTCATATCCGAGCCCAAAACTTAAACTATAAATAGAGACCTAGCCTAACCAAACCAATTCACTTCTCAAAATTTCTCCTACACTCTTCTTCTCCTCTGCTATCTCTTCTTACTTCAAAAACTTATTTTTTTTATACTCTTCTGATTACCAACTGGTTCTCTGCCCCAAGTTATTCTCTTTCTTCTAGAAGTTAGCAAAAACGGAGACCAGGTAATCCTAATCCTTAAGAAATTTTAGGATGTTTTCATATATTATATGTAACCCTTAGGGTATTTAAATAAAATTATTTTAACCTCTAGAAATTAATCGGATTAATCATCGGATTTTGGCTTTTCTCTAATAGATGTGAATATTTGAATTCTGATTTGGAAAATTATGATATGATATTGGATTTGGGTTTTACTCTTTGAATTTTGATTTGGAAAATTATGATATGATGACTGGATTTGGGTTTTACTCTGGTAGATGTTGAATGTGAAAATTATGATATTCTTGGATAATGGATTCAAAAGTTATGATGATATTGAAATATTGTAAAAACGGAGACCAGGTAATCCTAATCCTTAAGAAATTTTAGGATGTTTTCATATATTATATGTAACCCTTAGGGTATTTAAATAAAATTATTTTAACCTCTAGAAATTAATCGGATTAATCATCGGATTTTGGCTTTTCTCTAATAGATGTGAATATTTGAATTCTGATTTGGAAAATTATGATATGATATTGGATTTGGGTTTTACTCTTTGAATTTTGATTTGGAAAATTATGATATGATGATTGGATTTGGGTTTTACTCTGGTAGATGTTGAATGTGAAAATTATGATATTCTTGGATAATGGATTCAAAAGTTATGATGATATTGAAATATTGAATTTGGAAATTATACTATTGGTAAATTATGAAAACTACTTGAGGAAATTTTCCAATTATGAGAATTGTTACAAGATTGAATTGATTGTATGTGATTGAATAAATTAATAGTGGGAGGATAGCTTTGGGATGGTACCTCCCAAAGTGATGAACACAACTTTTGGGCTTTATGCCCTTGATATTTATTTAATGTGACAATGATGTTTCCGTTCTTCCCAAAGTGGTATCTGGCAACAGTGGTTATTTCCCGGGGTACTAGTAGCAACTTTGGGAACTAGGATTTGATATTTTGATGATGGCCAATTTTGATTATACGTGGCTGGCAACAGCAGTTATTTCTCGGGTCACGGGGTAGACTGGCAACAGTGGTTATTTCCCGGGTCTACCATGGTTGTCTTCCCACTACTCCACTAAATAAACTTAATAAAGATTATGAATGATATTTGATTCGATGCGAATATATATTGAAGTTGATATTTGATATGATCATGATGAGAATATATATGATGAATATTGAATTTGATATTTGATTTGATTATGATGAATGTCATTGAGTTGTGAATGTCATTGATTTGATCACTATTTGATTATATATATTGATATTTGATTTAATTTCATTATTATCTACATTAATTGTATTTTTGATTAGGATTACCAGCTCTGTTTACTATTTGTGTTTGTTTGACTGCAATGATCCTTCACGGGGGACCAGAGTTTCAGTGAATCAGGTTACAAAGGAACCGGGCTAGCAGTGGACAGTGAGGATAATGACTCAGAGAATTTCCAGCTAGTTCTAAATTTTACGTATAAATCAAAGTTTCAGATTTTATTGTAATATTTATGAATGTAATAAAAAGCCTTGCACTTGTCCCTGTATAGGCGCGGCGGTAACATTTCCCCAAATTAGTTTTAGATTAGCTTCCGCAATAGATAATTAAATATTTTATTTTATTTTATTTGAAATTTCTCAATTATAGGAATATTTTATTGTTCTAAAAAATTGTTAGAAATTTGGGGGTGTTACAAGTCCCCTGCGGAACTTAGCAGCCAAGAAGGTCAGAGTAGGCATAGCCATCCGAAAGTGAGGAAACTTTACCAATTCATTAAACTTGGCCAGATACTCGTCAACAGACATCGAGCCCTGCACCAACCTGTCAAACTCTCCTTGTTTCCTTTCCTGAACATCATAGGGTAAATACCTCCCAAGAAAATAGTCCTCAAAGAAAGGCCACATCATCACATGACCCTGCATCTCATAAGCATGAGAGGTGTTCATCCACCACTCATGGGCATCGCCCTCTAGCATGTAAGTCGCAAACATCAAATTTTGTGGCTCTGTGCACTGCATCACCCTGAATATCTTGTCCAGGTCCTGGAGCCATCTAGCAGCTGCAATAGGATCATAATTCCCACCAAAAGAAGGTGGCTTATGCTTGCGGAAAGTATTCAGTCGGCGGACAATCTCGTCATGGTCATCCACATGCGCTGGGATGGTCTGCATCGCCAGACTAAGGTGACTGCCATCCCCCACATAGCTCTGATTGTCGTCCTGCTGACTGGGTGGAGGTGGTGGCGGAGGAAGCTGACCCTCAGGGCGACCAGCCCTCAACTCCTCCATCATGACCCTCATCATAGTCATATTTGCCAGTCTATTTGCCTCCAGAACATCTTCGGAGGCTTTCCGGTTCGCCTCACACATGGCATCCATCATCGCCTGGTTGGCCAACCTAGCGGCCTCCTAATCGGCTAATCTCGCCGCCTGCATTTCAGCTAATGCAGTCAGGACCGGGTCGGGTTGACCCTCATTATGATCTTGGTTCCTCCTAGGTTGTGCCATGACTCTGCACAAGTTACACAAATAATGAGTTGATCAGGCCCGCGAAATGTGGTCACATATGCATCATCATAATAAAACCAGACAGACAGAACACAAGATAGACACACAGCTAAGCATCCTAAGTTATTTGCAACACATATAGGCTTTTCCCTAGAAAGTGTCCTGATACCATAAAATGTAACACCCCGTGTATACCCGATTTGTTAACATGTCATCGTATTAAGCCACGCTTAATTAATATGCGGAAAAACTTTTTCTTTAATTCAATTATGACGTCAGTATAATTACCAAGTTGAATTACTCAATTCATTTTCAAAATAATGTCTGTATATGATTCCAAATAGACATCTAACTGAAATACCTCATAGTATATATATAACGTAGGTATCTAAATCACGGAACTACAACACATAGTTCGGACCATCATCCTGGTACAATTATTACAACTCGAACATAAAACTAGTCATTGTCGAATTATCGTGGCATGGACAACCCCCATGCTCACACAAATAAGGAAACATAGCCGACAAAGTATCACATAAATATTCATTGAATGAAACTAAAAACATAACAGCAAATATAGTCCATCATCCAAGCATATGCAGTAACTGTCTAAGTCAGCTCCGGCCTCCTGCCGCCTGAGGTATCAACCCCAGCATTACCTGAACCTGAAATGATGCCCCAAAGTGGGGTGAGATCTCTAGACAGAGATCTTAGTAAGATAAAGGGTCCTCAAGGATCTTTCACCCCAAGCTCATTTACATGTGTAATATAAGTTCTAAAAATAGTTTAACATTATAAGTTCTAAAATCAATGCAATGCAATAGATAATCATGTAATGTGTGTCAAAACTATTCCATTGGCCAGAGAAATGCAGGAAATACGTCTATGTCCTACAGCTAGTGCAGGACGTCACCTGCACCCACTCACAACCTCACTATATTGTATGATGCCACATACTCAGGCTTGTCGTCTAAGTGGAACACACATTCATATTATAAGCCATTGCACAAATCAACTCAAAGCATTTCAAGTATAAAAGCATGAAAATACAACATGCATATAAATCATTCCCCCATGGGGTATGGTGGAACCACACGATGGCTAAAGCGAGGACACGAAAGCTTACCTGTACCCGTATGCCCCTTTGACTTGAACTCAGTATCACAATGGTCCCCTACAACTAGAATCCGATGCACTCACAAATCTGGTTCAATGACCATCATAGTATCAATATACATATTCTAAAATTCCAAGGCAATCAGATATTATTTTCTTTTTCATCTTGAACCGGAGATCCTTTCTAAGACATACTATTTAGCTTATTTAATTTTAGATCATTATTGTCTTATAAATATATACACACACACACACACACACGCACACATATATATAAATATATATAAATAGCCACAAAAATATATGTATTATATATATATATATATATATATATATATATATCAACATATACAGGTAGGGGTGTTAACGGGTCGGGCTGAGCCGAGCTTTGATCTTAACGGGCCAAGCCTGTATTTAAACGTGTCAGACTGGCCTTAGCCTGTTACATGTTACGAATATAATATTAGCCTGTGGATTGGTTCATTTACAAAAAATAAAAGCCTGTATTAAGCCTGTGGCCTGTTTATTTATTAAAAATAAAAACCTTACCTTTCAATTTGCAGCAATATTTAACCCATTAATCATGCACTCGTATGTATTTTTTTGTAAGAAAATAATAGTTGTTTCTTTTGCAATAAAAAAACATATTAATATTAAAAAGTCAAAATAACAACGACACATTTACTGTTTCCTTAATTTTTTTTTTGAACAAAGGGGAAAGCAACAGAACTAGAAACAAAACAGAGTCTGGGGCAAGTAGTGCCCATCAAATCTCTAGCAAACAGCTCTCTACAATCCATATGGACTTCAAGAAAAAGCTGTAGATCCCAGGTGTCTAATAGTCTCCCTTTGGTTGCCAAAGCATCAGCAACGGAATTACCTTCATCTTTTTTTTTTGTCATTTTTAATCTTTCTTTTTCTACATCTTATATCTTCATCTTCTTATATCTTATTTCTTTACCAATCATTGTTAGTAATTATGAAATATTGTTAGTAATTATGAAAAGTGGCACTCGCTGTCTCAAATGATTAATATAAAAATATAAAAAATAAATAAATTTATTATATACGGGCCAGCCTCCAAGGCTTCAAGAACTGGCTTGGCTATGGAAGCCTGAGGCCTTTTAAATAAAAAGGCTTTTGCATGAGTATAAGTCTGGGTCCAATAATTAAAAAAGACGAGCCGAGCCGGGCCGAAACGGGTCGGGCCTAAGGCCCCTGGCCTTATTATCACCCTATATACAGGGAGTCTAATTACATATATGTATATATTGTTAACTTTGTTAACAGGGAGTCGAACTATATACATACATACATATATATATATATATATATATTATATTAAAGTATTCAAGTATCCAACGGAAATTTCTATCCTAAAGCTTACTTTTCTAATGGACTTCCTGGTTAACAATAGTTGACACATATATATATAGTACCCCCAAGAAGTCATTGATTTGAAAAGGTTTGAAAATGTGTGTGTGTGTGTGTGTGTGTGTGTGTGTGTGTGTGTGTGTGTATATATAAATATAAATAAACGAACGTGCAGAGATAAACTGTAACACCCCGTGTTAACTAGGTTTGTTAACATGTCATCGTATTAAGCCACGCTTAATTAAAAATTTGCGGAATATCTTTTTCTTTTCAATTATGACGTCAATATCATTACCAAGTTGAATTACTTAATTCATTTCCATAAAATATCGTCTGTATGTAAATTGCAAGACAGCTAACTGAATACCTCATATATAAATATAAAGTGAGTATCTAAGTCATAGGACTACAACACATAGCCTGGACAAAAATCCTGATACGTTATTATAACTTTAAATAAACAAGACATAACCAAGTCTATGTGGCATGAACAATCCCCGTACTCACCAGATAAGGCAACAATGTCCAACAATTGTCTCAACAACAATCAACATAATACTAAGTGAAGCTAAACCCATAAAACAGTAAACAGGATCCAGCATCCAACATGTCAACACATACAACAATATCTAACTCAACTCTGGCCTCCTGCCACCCGAGGTCTCAACCCCAGGGTTACCTGAACCTGAAATAAGCGTCCTCAAACGTGGGGTGAGATCTCTAACAAGAAATCTCAGTAAGACAAGGGGTCCTCAAGGATCTTCCACCCCAAGCTCACATACATGTGCAATATAAGTTCCAAAAGCAGTAATTTCCATTATAAGTTCCAAAAGTATGCAGTGCAACAGATATTCATGACATGTGTGTTATCATTATTCTACTGGCCAGAGAAAATGCAGGAATACGTCTATTACCCACATAGTAGTACAAGGAACATCGCTTGCACCTCACCCATAGCCTCACCATGTTGTATGCGTCACATACTCAGGCTTACCGTATAGGTGGACCCACATGCATGTCATAAAAGCACATTGCATATAAAAGCTCAACAGCATTTCCAAAACATCAAAAGCATGTAACAAAGCACGCATAAACCAAATCCCCATGGGACATGGTGGAACCACAACATGGCTAAATCGAGGACACGAAAGCTTACCTTGCAAACAATCAATCAAAGCCAAGAGTCCTTACAGCTCAAGGTCCAACACAGCAGAAATCACGATCTGATGTAGACCGATAATCATGTCAATATTCAAAGCTCATAAACATAAGAATAAAGACTACGTTTTCCTTTTACGATTTATGTCTTAAGGCTTCACATAAAGCCACAAACCCTTAACCACTTAGGTTCTGACTTAGTTAAGTTATTACAGAAGTCCAACTTCCTCAATCTAGGGTCCACAAACCCCAACCACCCATTCTGAATGAACAGTAAGCTACTGTTCTTCGAAAACCCGGAATATCCGGATATATATCGGGGGAATATCCGGATATCCCATATCCGGATATCACAGAACCCCATATTTGGATATCAATATCCGGATATCATATCCGGATATCATATCCGGATATCCATATCTAGATATTTCTCGATCACATATCTGGATATCTCACGACAAAATGCAGTTTCTGCATTTCGTGAAGACATACACCGAAGGTCCAACTTTTAACACTTATATACGTCCAAGGATCCATTTTTAAGCATATACAAGTTCACTTAGGTGTTGGTTAATTCATTTTAACCATTAGCATGCAAAGACATGATCTTTAAGCCTTTAAAACTCATGATCAAGTGAGGGAACTTACCCAAGGCTCAAGAACAGAAAATGGCAGTGATATGCAGCTTCCAACACCACTCCACAGAGCAGCAACCAAAGGGCCACGAAAATACACTTCAAGGAGGTTCCTTTCTACACAAAGGTAGCTTCTTGGAGCACCAAGTACCAAGAATAGGATGCCAAAAGACCAAAACCAAAAACTCAGCCCACTCACCCCTCACAATGCAGTCTCAACACTCAGAATGGAGCTCACCTCACTCCCACAATGAGGATTTCCACACACCCAAGGTGTTTTGGTGAAGAAACAACAAGAAAATATGACAACTTGAGGATTTTGAGCAAAGGAGACTAAGGAATAGAGGTGGCAGCAGCAAGGAGAGCTCACACACCAGCAAAAGTCACGTAGGAGGCTGCACAATTGACCTAGAAAATTATGCCATTTAGTATATATAGCCACTTGATCATTTAACGCGCAGTATTATCATTAATATCTACGCAAAAAATTTTAATCCCAAACTTTGGAATCTTAAGCTACTCATTTTTCTAAGATTTTTCATATTATTATTTTATTTTATTTTGACCTGAAACTTGTTTTACAAGTCCTACATATTATTCTAGTAATTATCATGCACTTATTATAATTTTCCGGGATACTTCACCGGTATGCATTTATACCGGGTAGCAGAACCGGTATCTGCGCTTTTCGCCCGAAAAGCGACTTTCAGCATTATTACTCACTTACTATAATTATTAGAGCCTTATAATAATTATTAGGGTCAATTATGGAATTATTTCCTAATTATCACATTTATTTAATTAATCCCCTTAATTAGCGGTGCGGGTTCTTACATTCACCCCGTCTTTTTAAGGATTTTGTCCTCAAAATTGGAAACATACTTGTCTCTAAAGTCGGGATACTGCCGGAGAAGCTCGTCCTCTCGCTCCCATGTACACTCCTTGGGACTACGTCCAGTGCATTGCACTTTGACCATCGGAATGGTCTTACTCCTCAGCTGCTTCTCGCCTCGATCGGGAATCTTTAGTGGTTCGACGGGAGTCTTTAGGTTCTCCCGAACCTCCACATCATCCGGTTGCACCACGTACGAAGGATCCGCTATGTATTTGCGAAGCTGAGACACGTGAAATACGTCGTGGGCAAGTTTGGAGGCAAGGCAAGCCGGTAGGCAACTGGTCCTACTCTACCAAGAATCTGGTATGGCCCAATAAACCGTGGACTCAGCTTCCTTACTCCCATGGCCCGACCAACACCGGTGATAGGTGAAAGTTTAACAAACACGTGCTCACCCTCACTGAACTCCAGTAGATGATGCTTGACATCATAATAGCTCTTCTGGTGATTCTGCGCCTGCTTCAACTTTTCTCTGATCATCTGGATCTGCTGGGTAGTATCTTGGACAAAGTCCAAGCGAAAAAGCTCTTTGTCTCCAACCTCAGACCAGCAGGTAGGAGTTTGACACCTCCTACCATACAGTGCTTCGTAGGGTGTCATGCCCAGGCTAGCATGAAAACTGTTGTTGTATGAAAATTCCACCAACGGAAGGTACCTATCCCATGCTGAACCCTGCTCCAACGTGCAAGCTCTCAACATGTCCTCCAATGTCTGGATGGTCCACTCAGTCTGTCCGTCTGTTTGAGGGTGATAGGCGATACTCAATCTCAACTGCGTACCAAAAGCCTCCTGCAGCGCCTCCCAGAACCGAGATGTGAACTTCGGGTCCCTATCACTGATGATACTCTCGGGCACCCCGTGAAGCCTCACAATCTCGCGAACATAAAGCTTGGCCAACTGCTCTGTAGTGAAGCTCACCTTCACTGGAAGAAATGGGCAGACTTCGTCAGTCTATCCACAATGACCCAGATAGAGTCACAGCCCGCCCGAGTCTTCGGCAATCCCACCACTAAGTCCATGGAAATGCTCTCCCACTTCCACTATGGAATCTCAAGAGGTTGAAGCTTACCAGACGGTTTCTGGTGCTCTATCTTCACCTTCTAACATATCAAACATTTGGACACGTAGACCGCTATGTCTTTCTTCATGACCGGCCACCAAAAATTTCTCTTTAAGTCCTAGTACATTTTTGAAGCACCAGGGTGGATAGTAAACTGGCCCTTATGAGCCTCTGCCATAACCTCCTCAGTCAATGGCCCTCGAGGGAATATAACTCTCTTCTGGAACAATAGCAACCCATCCTCATTCCAAGACACACCGTCTTGGTTCTTCACATGGTCAAGGCACTCTCTTTGTACTTGCGCCTCTTTAATCTTTTCCATTAACTGATTAATCACTTATGCTGTCTCCGTCTCTAGAAGTTTGGCCCCAAATAAGGAGTTCACTCTCATGTTTCGGAAATTTTCTATCACCTCGTAATCGCTCATCATCAAGCTGGATAGGCTCACGGATTTTCGGCTCAAAGCATCGGCTACCACATTGGCCTTGCCAGGATGGTACCTCAACTCAAAGTCGTAATCCTTCAAGAACTCCATCCATCTCCTCTGTCTCGTGTTCAGCTTCTTATGGTCAAACAAATACTTCAAGCTCTTATGGTCACTGAATACAACAAACTTCATGCCATACAAGTAATGCCTCCAAATCTTGAAAGCAAAAACAATAGCAGCCAACTCCAAGTCGTGAGTCGGGTAGTTCTCCTCATGAGGCTTCAGCTGCCTCGAAGCAAAAGTGATAGCTTTCCCTTTCTGTATCAACACGTAGCCTAGCCCCTTCCCGGAGGCATCACAATAAAGCTCAAATTTCTCCACAGGATCAAGAAGGACCAACACAGGTGGAGTAGTCAGTCTCTCCTTCAACTCCTGAAAGCACTCCTCACATTCGTGTGTCCATACAAATGGAGTCTCCTTTCGGGTAAGGCGAGTCATCGGTAACGCCATCTTGGAGAATCCCTCAATGAACCTCCTGGAGTACCCTGCCAAACCTAAGAAGCTCCTCACTTCTGTAACCGTCTTGGGCCTCTCCTAATCCATCACGGCCTCAATCTTGTTAGGATCAACTGCAACTCTATCAGAGTAAATCAAGATGTCGTCAATAAAGACGATCACAAACTGATCCAGGTACGGTTGGAAAATCCTGTTCATGTAGTCCATGAACACTGTGGGTGCATTGGTGAGTCCAAACGGGATCACCAAATACTCATAATGACCGTACCTTGAGCGAAACGCGGTCATAGGGACATCCTTCGGCTTTAACCGAATTTGATGGTATCCGGACTGGAGATCAATCTTCGAATACACGCAAGCACCCCTGAGGTGATCCAGCAAATCATCAATGCATGGAAAGGGATACTTGTTCTTGATTGTCACCTTGTTCAACAGCCTGTAGTCGGTGCACAATCGCATAGTCCCATCCTTCTTCTTCACAAAGATGACCGGTGCTCCCCAAGATGACACACTCAGCCGAATGAAATCTTGCGCTGAAAGATCCTTAATATGCTTCTTCAGCTCAGCCAACTCCGATGGCGACATCCGATATGGAGCTAATGAAATAGGCCCCACAGTAGGCAACAAGTCAATGGAGAACTCTATCTCCCTCTACGGTGGAAACTCAGGAATCTCCTCGGGAAATACCTCGAGGAATTCCCTCACCACAGGAATGCCAGTGAGATCATCCTGTGTCCCACTCACCAAACCTCCCAACATGACATAGCCAAATGCCCCTGCTCTCAAGGCCCTCCTCGCCTGCAGGACTGAGATAAACTATGAGAAACTGGCTGTGGATCCACTCGGAGACATCACCACTCTCTTGGCACAACAATCAATCAATGCACAACTCCTAGACAGCCAATCCATGCCCAGAATAATCTCCTAGTTGGCCATTGACAATCCTATTAGGTCTACTGAGAAATCCCGGCCATCCCACTGAAACTCTACATCGCGATGAACAGTAGAGATCAAACATTTTTCTCCGGTGGCGGTGGTAACCCACATCAGTGGAGAAAGTACAGCAATGGGCATCTCAAGCCCCAAAGCAATCAGGGTAGCAACAAATGAATGCGTAGCCCTGGAGTCAAACAAGACATCAATAGTAGAACCCCCAATGGTAACAGTACCTCGGACAACGTTCAGAGCTCTATCCAACTGCTGGCGGTCCAGTGTATACACACAACTGGTGGTAGGTGGCACTGCCGGTGCAACTGACAGTGGAAGGGGGACCATCTGAAGCGGAACTGCCTGGACTGCAGCAGCTCTCCCTGAAGAAGAAGGGCAATCTGTGGAATAGTGGCCCTCCTTGCCACAATGAAAATAAATCAGCTGGCCCGTAGCACACTATAACACCTCACAATTCTAAATAAAGTAATTAAAGTATTAAGTGAGTAATTAGTGAAAATCCCAAAGATTAGGCCAAAATACAAAGAAAGGGGAAAACAGTAATTAGCCAACTAGTAACCCTATGAAGATAAAAATTGAGTAGAAGGTCTCAGATGATAAAAATAAGCCTGAAAATGGATTCAGAATGAAAAATTGAGTGGATAGGCAAGTTTCAGAAAAATCAGTGAATAATGTTTTTCGCGAGTAAAAATACTGCAGTAAGATTGCACCAACGTGCCAGTGGAATTTTGAGCTCTAGGTTTCAAATATGATTTATAAATGGTCTATAGAAATAAGAAATATGATTTCTGATAATATTTGATAAATTTAAGTCAATTTGTGGAAGCGTGCCAACGGCGCGCGCTGTAGTTTAAAATAGTGTTTTCTCCTAACAACCGGAAAGCTCCGGATTCATCTGAGTAAGTATAATTAAAGGAGTTTGGTTAATATTAAAAATTAGAATTTCTAAATAGGTTATGAATTGTGGACGTTTAGTGGAGATCGGAAGGAAATTCAGATGAGTTTTAAATCGCGTGGGACCCGCTCCCACTTAAATCACTTAAAGTACCTAAACCTACTATTCATCACCACTTTCCTCTCTTTCTCTCTCTCTCCTTGCGCGACAGCCCCCTCCCCCTTTCTCCTCCATGCAAGTTTTTCTCCTCCTTCAAAACCAACCAAAACTTAACCATATTCAACAAAGTTTGTCTTGAATCTTGATGGAAAACACCTCCTAAATCCATTGGTGGCCTTGTTTAACCTTGAAAGTGTGTGTGTGAGGAGATCTCCCCCCATCTTGGCCGCGGTTCTTATGTAAAAAAGGGTGACCATGGTGATTTCAAATGCTCCAATGGTGGAGTATACTTAGGTGGAGCCATATACCTTGCATTTGGGTGAGTGATTTCAACATTTCATTGGTTGATTTTTGGATTTGGAATTTTGACCCTAAAGAGGGATTTTGTGATCTGTTGTGTTAGAGAGCTCAAACGGAAAATGTCTATTAAATGATAATGCCTTAGAATGATTTATTAATGCTAGAAATGCAATGAAGATTTTAAGTGAAAAATTATGATTTTTAACTTAGGAAAATTTGAGGTCATGACTTGGATTTTTGAATTTTGTGTTGATGTGTTGTATGGTGAATTGTAGTGTGATTATATGATGATATGAAGTGATTGTGTGAAGAGGTAATAGGAATTTGTTGAAAAATCCTTGAATGGGTGTTATGGTGATTCGGCTATTTGAGGGAAAATTGAAGAAATGATGCTTTGGAAAATTTTAGTGATGTGTTGTGTGTTGAAAAGGTAATTAGAAGGGTTGTGTGGTGATTGGCATGTGGAAGGATCAATGCAAAAACAATAAGTGGTGAAATTGGCCTAATGTGCCTAGAGTGAAATATCTCGCAAAACGTTGCGTAAAAGTCGTAAAACAGAAAAATGGCGATTGAACTAGCCTTTTAGTAACCTAAGGAAGTGTAATAAAATGAGAAAGAAAATTTAGAAAAATAAATCCTAAAATAACACTATGTTGTCCGAACCATCCAAGGGGTGGGGAGGATTTTTGAAGTTTTCGCGTTTTGTCGCAATTTGACTAAAATTGATGGGTATACATGGTTGTATAGGTTGCCGTACGTGGATTTAAACCCGGAACAGTGAAACAGTGGACTTCCCTTGGTCCTGGACCAAGTGGATTGAGGTAAGTGACTTGGTTAACACATGTTATTGTGAAGACTCATGTGTTGTTTGAAGTTCTAAGTGTGTGGAATTGTCCTCTGTGTAGGCATTCCTTGTGTACCAAGCTGTGAGTGGAGCTGCTGCGGAACTCAGTGGACGGATAAATAAGATAACCTCTTGGTACTGGGGCTTGTTCCCCTTTTCTGTTCCACCTTGCCAGTTGATGGCAACGGTAGGAAGTGTGTATGAGTAGTGTAGAATAGCATAAGCATGCATTAGCATTTATGAGGGTACTATATGTACCGGATCACTGGCCAGTAGATAGTTTAGCCTTCGGGCAAGTTTCCGGACTTCCACTGGATAGGTCTCCGAGAGGGAGTTCCAGTTGACCCAGGGTCGTGGTGTGTTATCCGGATAGGAGCAAACTAGGGAGTCTCGGGTGTATATGGTTGGAAGGGGTACCTTGGTGGGTTGTTCTTTGAACACGCCAGGGGTAGTACCCATAGGCTTATAGCCGAGGACATGGCGTGGTATTGGTAGCTACCATTCCCGCATGGCGTGGTATTGGTAACTTTCTCTAAATCCCTTGCTTTATCCCGTTTTACAGTAGTGTTGTTTTATGCTATTGATATACATTGAAGTGAACCATTGGACGGAGTTTTCTCCAGAACCTCTTGGTTACTAAGATATATCCGTATATCCCACCCCGTCTCGGGACATTAATTTCAGGAGGTAGCAGTGGGCATGGAGCGGCGGGCAAGAAGCCTGCATGATGATGAGTGGAGCAGTTACCATGTTTAGCTTTTTGGTGGCCACTTGGCCTAGGCTAGACTTAGAGCATGAACATCTATATGTATGTAGGAGGAGTCCATTAGCATTATGTTCATGTTATTTTGGCTAAGTTTAGCAATCATGTCATTTTAATTTATGATTTCATTTGTCAATTAAAGTTGTAATATGTGGATAATTGTAAATTAAAGTTAAAGTTGTAAGTGTAATTTGTAAGGAAATATTGTAAATGTACCATGGATGTATGCTTATTACGATGGAAGGGCTTTAGGCCTATTTTAGGTTTATGATTATCTGTATGACAAAATATGCATGAAATTGAAGTTGGTGATTGAAACTATAAAAGGTTTTAAAGTGAACTGTTTATGTATTAAGTATAAACTGGATTGGGTTGTAAGTACCCCAAGGCATTGTTGGTCCTTGTGTGTGCCACCCATTGGATTATTGCTGGATTTTAGGTACATTTGTGGTGATAAATAGCTTAAGCAAATTTGGGGATTTTAGGAAATACAAAGGAAACTCTGGCGAATTTTCTGTAGAATTGGCAATTTTTGGGTGTTCTTCGGGAGAGCATATCTCCCTCCATAGTGGTCCGATTGGGACGTGCCATATGTCATTTTGAAGTTTAAGATGTCCCCTACTTCGTATCAAAATCATAGAATTTTTGGTGATGTGCACAGCCCTATGGTGGCCGATTGCACACACTGCCCTGTACATGTGGTCAGTTTTGGGAAATTGATTCCCGCCTTGTTCCATGGTCAAATTAAGCATACGATATATCAAATCGAAGATTGAGGTGTCTAGTTTATGGTGTAAAATTTTGAGGGACAGTTGATGATAAACCCCTGGTTCATCAGGTTTTTCAGCACAAATTAGGATTAATTTGTATGAATAATTGGATGAAAAAGGGAGGTTAATATCTTAGAAGTCCTTAAAGTGCAAGTTCTGAAAGCTTTGTGAAAATTTACATTGTCTTGCAGGGAAAGGAAGCCCAAAAAGCATCAAAAGAAGGAAGAAGATTTTGGAGGAGAAAATTGCCTAAGTGTTGAGCGCTAAAACGGCCACACTGACCATTTTAGCGCACTGCTGCAGATCGAAGGAGAAAGTTGCTGGTGCTGAGCGCTAAAACGTCCACACAGACCGTTTTAGCGCGCTGCTGCAAATCAGAATTGGAAGTCTCTGGAGCTCAGTGCTAAAATGCCCACACTGAGCGTTTTAGCGCCCTGATGTGGAAAAAGTCTCTGTTCTCCAACGCTAAAACGTTCAAATCAAGCGTTTTAGCATTGGAGTCAGTTAAAAGCAGTTGAGAGGTTATCAGCCATGGACGCTAAAACGCCCATTCAGACCGTTTTAGCGCCCACGTCAATTAAAAGCAGTTGGTCACGCATCAAGCCGGACGCTAAAACGCCCATTTCTGACCGTTTTAGCGCTCACATTATTTTTCAGCAGAAATTGTAACACTATAAAAGGCAAAAGGCCTTCACATTTAAAGAGATTCTGACATCTCTCCCATCTCTCTACCATATCTCTCGTCTCCTGTTTCAGATCTTTGGATCTGAATTCTTACTTTTTATTTTCAAAATTTTTAGGAGTAGTGTAGCATTACAATTGAAGATTGAAGATCTACTACCATGACAATGGAGTTTGTTCTTTCTTTTTCCTTTGTATTTATTTTCATTATGTCTGAGTAGAGTCCTTTGTAGTCTGATTCAATGGAACTCAAGTGTGTATTTAAGAATAATTAATGTGATGTTATGTTTTCCTATTATGTGATTTGTATGAAGTTGTCTTGATCAATCATTCTTGTTAATGAAATAATGTAGAACAGACATGTTTGCATTGTTTTAAAGTTGACAACTTCATCATTAGTATTTTAGTAGTCAAGACATTGATGCTATGATATTAATGTAATCTTAAGACCTTAGTGATTAATGCATGTATTATGAAAGGAATCACCAAGACATTGGGGTTTCTGATTAATGTACCCATCAAGGTAGTAAGACATTATCTTGATGATAAGTAAAAGGTTGATTAACATCACATGATAGAGAATTCATGATGGAAATTGGTTCATTCATAAATTCAGACTTGAGGGAAATTGATATCTGACTACTGTTTTTAATTCATATTCATATTTTTGTGTTTTGAACTTATTCTATTTTATGCAATTTACATTTCTAGTGACAAGAAACTCATGCAATTCAAAAGTCTTTGGTTGATTCAAATCAACAACAAGTGGATAATCAGTGCTTGACACAATTCCTCGTGGAATGATCTTTACTTATCATTTTTATTACTTGTATGACTAGTGCACTTGCTAATCTACATAACAAGTTTTTTGGCCCCGTTGCCGGGGAATTGATGTTCAACATTGATGAACACCATCAGTTGTTGAGATTGAGTCTTTTATTTTTCAGCATTTTAATTTTTGTTGTATGAATCTTTGTGCACTTGTAATTCTGGTGTATGCAAGGTACTTTTGATCAAAACTCTCTGTTGTTTGATCCAGAATTAGAAAGGACACTTAGAAGGAGAAGAAGGGCAGCCAGAAGAAGGCAGCAATTGTTGGACAGTGGTGAATCAAGTGCTACAGTACAGGCAGAAAATATGGCAGAAAATCATGTGCAACAGCCACAAAGGACATTGGGAGATTACATGACTCCTGCTGTCATTCCACCCATTGGAAGTGTGGTTAGACCTACTGTGGAGCCAAATGATTTTGAACTAAAACCTGCATTGGTACAGTTGGTGCAAAAGGTACAGTTTGCTGGAACAAGTGCAGAAGATCCATATCTGCATATTGAGAATTTCTTGTTGTTGAGTCATACTGTGAAGATTAATGGTGTGACAAGAGATGCCATTCTATTGAGGTTATTCACTCATTCACTGAAGGATGATGCCAGAAGATGGTTGCAGTCATTGCCACAAGAAAGTATTACTACTTGGGATAACTTGCAAACCAAGTTTCTGGCCAGATTTTTCTCAGCATCCAAGAGGGCAAAGTTGAAGAATGAGATCACAGGCTTCAAGCAGAAAGAGTCAGAATCTATTTATGAGGCCTGGGAAAGGTTCAAGACACTGTTGAGGAAATGTCCTCAACATGGAATTGATGTGTGGAATCAGGCAGCCATCTTTCTGCAGGGGATGACTACAAACACTAGGACATTGGTTAATGCCACTGCTGGTGGGTCATTGACAACCAAGACTCCTGAGGAGGCACTTGATATTTTTGAATCTTTGGCATCTCAAGAATTTGACAATGCTCCAGTGACTGAGAGAAGAACAGGAATCATTAAGTTGGATGAGTATGATGCTTTGTTAGCCAAGAATGATCACATGCCTCACTATGCGAAGTTCATGAAAGATATTCTGTCAAAGAAGAGGAAATTGAAGGATGGTGAAACAGTAGCTTTAACAGAAGAATGTAGTGCCTTTATCCAGAAGAAACTTCCACCAAAATTGAAAGATCCAGGAAGTTTCAGCATCCCTATTGCTATTGGAGATGTGGAAGTAGGGAAAGCACTTTGTGATTTGGGGGCTACCATAAATCTGATGCCATTGACTGTATGTAGAGCCTTGGGAATCAATACACACTGAAGGAGACCAACCTTATTCTACACCTTACAGATAGATCTATCAAGAGACCAGAAGGTGTGGTAGAAGATGTGTTGGTTAAGGTGGATAAGTTCATATTTCCAGTGGACTTTGTGATTTTAGACATGGAAGCAGAAGATACAGAAAGCCCTCTACTTCTAGGGAGGCCATTCTTAGCAACTGCTAGATCCTTGATTGATGTTGAACAAGGGAAGCTTATGCTAAGGATGAATGAAGAGACAGTAACAATCGATATGTTTGAAGCAATTAAACATCCTGTTGATGTTGAGGATTGTTTCAGGATTGATATCATCCAGGAGGTTGTGGATGAAGTAACAGGAGAAGAGAATCTGTTACTTGGGGAAGACCAATGTAAAGAAGAGAACAATGGGGAAAATTTTCAGGAAGAACCGGTAGTTGAAGAGTGGATGATATTCCTAAGGGAGCACCTAAGGTAGAGTTAAAAGAACTACCTTCAAATTTGAAATATATGTTCCTTAGGGATGATCAAACCTACCCAGCCATTATTAATGCATCCTTATCTGAGAGGGAGGAAATGAAGTTGGTGGAGGTACTTAAGAAGAACAAGACAGCCATGGGCTGGTCATTCTCTGATCTTAAGGGCATCAACCATTCATTCTGTACTCACAAGATATTGATGGAGGAAGAAGTCAAACCAGTAAGGCAACCACAGAGGAGACTTAATCCCACTCTGAAAGAGGTGGTGAGGAAAGAAGTGGTGAAGCTACTTGATGCTGGAATGATTTACCCTATTTCGGACAGTGCTTGGGTGAGTCCAGTTCAAACAGTACCCAAGAAAGGAGGGATGACTGTGGTTAGAAATGAAAATAATGAACTGATTCCCGCAAGGACAGTGACTGGGTGGAGGATGTGTGTAGACTACCGGAGACTCAACAAAGCAACTAGGAAGGATCATTTCCTATTCCATTCTTGCACCAGATGTTGGAGAGATTAGTAGGACATGCTTTCTACTGTTTTCTGGATGGATACTCAGGTTATAATCAGATAGCTGTAGCTCCAGAAGATCAGGAGAAGACAGCATTTACTTGCCCCTATGGAATCTTTGCATACCGGAGGATGCCTTTTGGTCTATGCAATGCACCTGCAACATTTCAAAGGTGCATGCTTTCCATATTCTCTGACATGGTAGAAAGATGCATAGAGATTTTCATGGATGATTTCTCTGTTTTTGGCCCTACTTTGGATGCATGCTTAGAAAACTTGGATAGTGTTTTGAAAAGATGCCAAGATAGTAATCTTGTGCTGAATTGGGAGAAATGTCACTTCATGGTGACCGAGGGTATTGTTTTGGGACACAAAGTGTCCAACAGAGGCATTGAAGTAGACAAAGCCAAAATTTCTGTTATTGAGAAACTACCCCCTCCCATAAATGTTAAAGGTGTGAGAAGTTTTCTAGGACATGCTGGTTTTTACCGTTGTTTCATAAAAGATTTTTCCAAGATAGCAAAACCATTGTGCAAGCTGTTAGCAAAAGTTCAAGAATTTCTGTTTACTGATGATTGCTTGCATGCATTTAATGTGTTGAAGGACAAGTTGATTATTGCACCTATAATAATGGCACTTGATTTTTCATTACCTTTTGAACTTATGTGTGATGCCAGTGATTTTGCTGTGGGAGTAGTACTAGGTCAAAGGAAGGATAAATTATTGCATGTTATATATTATGCCAGTAAAATTATGAATGAAGCACAAAAGAATTATGCAACAACAGAAAAAGAATTATTGGCTATAGTATATGGATTTGATAAATTTCGGTCATATTTGCTAGGGTCCAAAGTTATTGTTTATACTGACCATGCAGCATTGAAGTACTTGTTAGCCAAACAAGATGCCAAACCCAGGTTGCTCCGGTGGATGTTACTTCTGCAAGAATTTGAAGTAGAGATTAACGACAAGAAAGGAGTGGAGAACTTGGTAGCTGATCATTTATCAAGGATCACAGAGACAGATATACAGGAGGGTCCAGAGGTAGTGATCAGAGAAGAGTTTCTTGATGAACAAGTGCTGGCCATAAGTACTGTTGCACAATTGGTGCATGATCAAGTTTTGTTTGTTGACACCCCATCATGGTTTGCTGATTTTGCTAACTATAGAGCTGCTGGAGCCATGCCAAAGGATTTCACTTACCAGCAGAGGAAAAAATTTCTGCATGATGTGAAGAGATACATCTGGGATGAACCATATCTCTTTTATAGATGTTCTGATGGAGTCATAAGGAGATGTATTCCAGAAGAGGAGAAGAAGAGAGTTTTATGGCATTGCCGTGGTTTAGCTTATGGTGGTCACTTTGCAGGGGAAAGAACAGCAGCCAATGTTTTGATGAGCGGTTTTTACTGGCCTACATTGTACAAGGATGCCCAAAAATATGTGGAGGCATGTGACAATTGCCAAAGAACTGGGAACATCTCCAGAAGACATGAAATGCCTTTAAATAACATTCTGGAGGTGGAGGTTTTTGATGTTTGGGGTATGGATTTTATGGGACCCTTCCCTTCATCCTATTCTAACAAGTATATCCTGGTGGCAGTTGACTATGTTTCTAAATGGGTTGAAGCCATAGCCACTCCAACAAATGATTCTAGGGTAGTGATTGCCTTCACGAGAAAGAACATCTTTGCCAGATTTGGAATTCCAAGAGCCATCATCACTGATGGGGGCACTCATTTTGATAATATGTGGGTTTAATATGCTCTTGCAAAGTATGGAGTCAGACACAAGATAAGCACTCCATACCACCCACAGACTTGTGGTCAAGTTGAAATTTCCAACAGGGAGTTGAAAAGAATATTGGAGAAAACTGTTGGGAATGCTAGGACAACATGGTCCAAGAAACTTGATGACACCTTGTGGGCTTACAGGACAGCATTTAAAACTCCAATTGGAATGTCTCCATTTCAATTGTTGTTTGGGAAAGCATGCCATCTGCCTGTTGGGTTGGAGCATAGAGCATTGTGGTGATATTTGCAGGTGTTGGAACCCTCTTTTGACGAGGGTATATTAAAGAGAGCAAATTTGGACGCAGATCTGGTTGGTATGAACCTATCTGAGTATCTTGTTCTTGAAGGCGATTTGAACTTATTGAAGTTTATCATTCGCTGGACATGCTCGTGCTGAGAAGGAGAAAGAGACTCATTGAATGACTCCTCCATAACAATAACAAAACAAACCCTTCTTCTTCCCCTTTCCTTTGCCTTGCATTTAAAGCTCTCACAATTTTCTCGGGAAATACAACCGTTATTGCGGGAAAATCTCACTGTGCATCAGAGGTAATGAAACCACTATATATAAGTAAAATAATAAGATAAAATCTCACTGCTCCAACGTACAAGCCCTCAACATGTCCTCCAATGTCTGGATGGGCCGCTCAGTCTGTCCATTAGTCTGAGGGTGATAGGTTGTGCTCAGTCTCAACTGCGTACCAAAAGCCTCCTGCAGCGCCTCCCAGAACCGAGATGTGAACTTCGGATCCCTATCACTAATGATACTTTCGGGCATCCCGTGAAGCCTCATAATCTCGCGGACATAAAGTCTGGCTAACTGCTCAGTAGTGAAGCTCGCCTTCACCGGAAAAAAATGGGAAGACTTCGTCAATCTGACCATAATGACCCATATCGAATCACAACCAGCCTCAGTCTTAGGCAATCCCACCATGAAGTCCATGGAAATACTCTCTCAATTCCACTGCGGTATCTCAAGAGGTTGAAGTTTACCAGACGGCTTCTGGTGTTCTATCTTTAATTTCTGGCAAATCAAGCATTTGGACACATATACTGCTATATCTTTCTTCATGCCCGGCCACCAATAATCTCTCTTCAAGTTCTGAAACATCTTTGTAGCACTAGGGTGGATAGTAAACTGGCCCTTATGGCCCTCGGCCATAACCTCTTCAGTCAAAAGACCTCGATGAACCACAATCCTCTTCTGAAACATAAGCAATCCATCCTCATTCCAGTACACACCATCCAGGTTCTTCACATAGTCTAGACACTCTCCTTGTACCTGCGCCTTTTTAATCTTTTCCATGAGCTCATTTTCAACTTGCACGATTTCCATTTCAAGAAGTGCACTCCCAAATAATGAGGTCACCGTCAGATCTCGAAACTTCTCTATCACATCAAAGTCACCCATCATAAAACTAGATAGGCTCGCGGATTTCCGGCTCAAAGCATCAGCTACCACATTGGCCTTGCCAGGATGATACTTCAACTCAAAATTGTAGTCCTTCAAATACTCCATCCATCTTTTTTGTCTCATGTTCAGCTCCTTCTGATCAAATAAATACTTCAAGCTCTTGTGGTCACTGAACACGGCAAACTTCATGCCAAACAGGTAATGCCTCATAATCTTGAAAGCAAACACAATCGTAGCCAACTCCAAGTCATGAGTCGAGTAGTTTTCCTCATGAGGCTTCAACTGCCTCGAAGCATAAGCAATAACCTTGCCCAGCTGCATCAACACACAGCCCAGCCCTTTTCCGGAGGCGTCAGTATACAACTCAATCTCCTCAGCAGGATCAAGAAGAACCAACACAGGTGCAATAGTCAGTCTCTCCTTCAACTCCTGAAAACATTTGTCACACTCGTGAGTCCACATGAATGGAGTCTCCTTCCGGGTAAGGTGAGTCAAAGGTAAGACCAGCATGGAGAATCACTTGATGAAACTCCTGTAGTATCCGACCAAACCTAAGAAACTCCTCACCTCAGTAACCGTCTTGGGCCTCTCCCAATCTAGCACAGCCTCTATCTTGTTCGGATCAATTGCAACCCCCTCTGCAGATATCACATGACCCAGAAACTTCACCGACATGAGCCAAAACTCACATTTTGAAGGTTTAGCGTATAGCTTTTTCTCCTTCACAAGTTGCAACACAATCTTCAAGTGCTCAGCATGCTCCTCCTCAGTCTTGGAGTAAATTAAAATATCTTCAATGAAGACGATCATGAACTAATACAGGTACGGATGGAAAATCATGTTCATGTAGTCCATGAACATTGCGGGTGCGTTGGTGAGTCCAAACGGAATCACCAAATACAAATAATGACCATACCTCAAGCGAAATTCGGTTTTCGGGACATCCTCCGGCTTAACCCAAATCTGATGGTATCCGGACCGGAGATCAATCTTCGAATATACACAAGCTCCCTTAAGCTGATCCAACAAATAATCAATGCGAGGAAGGGGATACTTGTTCTTGATTGTCACCTTGTTCAGCTGTCTGTAGTCGGTGCACAACCGCATAGTCCCATCTTTCTTTTTCACAAAAATAACCGGGGCTCCCCATAGAGACACACTCGGCTGAATGAAGACTTTCACCGAAAAGTCCTCAATGTGCTTCTTCAGCTCCGCTAACTCTGGTGGAGACATCCGATATGGAGCTAATGAAATAGGCCCCACACGCACCAGGCAATAAATCGATGGAGAACTCTATCTCCCGCTGTGGCGGAAACTCAGGAATCTCCCCAGGAAACACCTCAAGGAGCTCCCTCACCACAGGAATGCCAGTGTGATACTCTTGTGCCCCACTCACCAAACCTCCCAACATCACAGCCAAATGCCCCTGCTCTCAAGGCTCTCCTAGCCTGCAGGACTAAAATGAATGGCGAGGAACTGGCTGTGGACTCACACGGAGACATCACCACTCTCTTGGCACAACAATCAATCAATGCATGGTTTCTGGACAACCAATCTATGCCCAGAATAATCTCCAAGTTAGCCATCGACAATCCTATCATATCTACCGAATACTCACGGCCATCCCACTGAAACATCACATCTCAATGTACAGTGGTAGAATCACACTTTTCTCCGGTGGCGGTAGTCACCCGCAACGGTGGAAAAAGCACAGACATAGGTAACTCAAGCCCACAACAATCGGGGTAGCAATGAAGGAATGCGTAGCCCCGGAGTCAAATAATACATCAACAAAAGATCCGCCAACTGTAACAATACCCCTCACAAGGTTCGGAGCTCGATCTGACTACTGACGATCCAAGGTGTAGACTCGCCCAGTGGCCGGTGGCACAATAGGTGCCACTGTAGGTGGAAGGAGAACCATCTGCAGTGGAACTGCTTGAACTGTAGCAGCTCTCGCCGTCGACGATGGACAATCTCGGGAGTAGTGGCACTCCTTGCCACAATGAAAACATATCAACTGACCGATAGCACAACGCCCTGCATGCTCCTTTTCGTACCCCGAAGACCTAGGGATGGAAGGAGGCCTAGCCGAAGCTCCCTGCCGTGAAGAAGTTCTCTTGAACTGACCAGGCGCCTGCCTAGCCACCAACTGTTTCCCTTTTCCTTTATCAGTAAACTTTCTGTCCTTCCAAGAATGCGAACCCCTTATTCCCTTGGTATCATCAATCTTGACCCTCTTGGCCTTACTCACAATACAAACATCCTCTATGTCTCGGCACTGCTGCACAAGTGTCCCAAAGTCTATCGATGCGGAACCAGCAATACGATCGGCTATCTCCTCCTTAAGTCCTATAACATCCAAGAAAATTAATAATAGTTTAATATATATATATATATATATATATGATGGTTATAGATAACAAATTATAATATGAATTTTGATAAAATAATTTTGTGCGATATGAGTGCTATTGGAAAATAATTTTGATACTTTGTAATACTCTAGATTATTTATAATAAAATAACATTAATATGTATATATATATATATATATATATATATATATATATATAGATATTTATATTAGGTGATAAATTATGATTAATTGATTTATTAATTGATTGATGATTTATGTATTAATGTTTGATTGGTAATGTTTAATTAGTAATTTGATTAGATATAATGAGTCAATCATGAGTCAGCCTTGAGTTAGTAAATAAGTTAGCTGTATTCTGAGCCATAAGAAATTAAGGATAAAATAGTGTATAAAGCCAAAATTTGAGCCAGATACATTAATGAAGAATAAGGAAATAAATGTACGAAACTCATATCCGGATTTAGGCTAGGGAATGTATAATTTTATGGGCCAGGATTTAGGCTAGTAACACTAATGCATTTGCAAGTTTGTAGCCCAAATTCTAATATGGCCGGAGGCCCAAAGGCCTTGAGGAGTGAATTGGGTTCAGCCAAAACCCTTAATTATCCTCACATTATCTTAAGTGATCCAACAAAGAAGTTTCCTATTGGGTAGAATTGCACTTGGCAACCACATCAGCCCTTATCCTCCTTGTAATATGCGCAGCCTTGGGCAGCAAAAAGAGCTGATGACTTGCTGCTTTTAACAAACCCATTCAGCTTTGGTTCAACTCTAATTAGCTTTAAGACATGCATCCAATAGGAGTAAGGTGATGCAGTTTGCATGTTAGACTATTGGCTGGAAAATATCACACTCATTTCCCCCTCAAGTGCTGTGCAGAGAAGCAAGACTTGGAAAATTTCTGATTTGCTTAGCCTTTAAATCAGCCCTTAACCCTTCACTCTCTCATCCTTTGTACGCTGGTAGTGTAGAAGAGTTAGGTGGAAACTTGGAATATTGAAACAATAGTTGTAGTTTCAGAAAACTCAACCACTTCACCTCTCCCTCTTCCAAAATAAACTGTGACTCTCATCTTGCTGCAACCCCAACCAAATTGTGGTACCATTCCATTCCATTCCCTCACATCATTCTTAAAACCGCAACAACTTTAGAGATTGAACTAAATAAATAACTTCACCTTCATCTCTTATGTTTTGCATCAAGACCGTGGGACACTTGAGGAATTACCAAGTATCAAATACGATTTCTTCCCTCTCCTTACTCGGCTGTGCGTGATCCTTCCTAGAGTTCGAAGAGGGGAGCTTGTTGTTTAGTGGAGTTTAAGGGATTTATTTGTTGTCCATGTCTTCAAATCGGTTTCCTTGTGCATTGTCTAGAGGTAGGCACAAAAACCTCTTTTTTTTTCCTCTGTTAAACCGTGAGGCATGCTTGGGAAAATAGCTCTTTTCCTTATTTTAAGCCCTTCTAAATTCTGACATTTTATATCCTTAGGTTATAGACTAGAAGCATGAATAGAATAAAACTTGAAATATTCTCTTATAAAATTTGGGACTGAGTTAATGTATCTAAATTGTCAGGAATTTAAATGAGGAGGACTGTATGTGTAGACTGCACCAGTAGCGCCCTTCTTTTTGGAAGTAAATGTGTTTAGAATAAATTATCTCAAATGGTTTAGTGTAGATGAAACCGATTCTGAATTGATATATATCTCTGAAAATTTATGAAACAATTTTTATGAGCATAGAATATGGCTCACTTGGAACTTTGGGACTGCCTCTTGAAGTGGACAAAATACCCAACCATAAATAAGTAGGAAAACCGAAGATAACATGCTAGAATGTTAATTTTCATGCCTTATTGATGTGATCAAGATTTGGTAAAGGAAGTAGTAAGCATCCAAATGTTGGCTAAAAATTGAATCTGTGTATGTGTTGGAAACCATAGAAAATTATTATCTTATAGCTATTAGTGCAATGGGTTGTGTAAATAGAATTCTGAACAGTTTGTATGCTAAAGGGCCAAACCTAAAACACTCCCTCATCTCATTGGTTCTGTTTGAAATCTGCATGAGTAATTGTAATAATAAACCTTGTGAGCCTGGAATATATATAGCACTCTTGTAAATGTGGGGTCTGTTTTGATTATATCGTGTATTTAGCCTTAACGGTTGTGAATCTTATGGGGCAGCATATCTAAAGACCCTTTTAGTGTAACTATGGGTTTAGAAGAAATGGCCTTGTGACAAAAGTACCTTGAACACCTTTCCAACCTAAGACACCGAATATGTAGGTGTGGGGACTTAGGATTTTACTACGGTTAATTAGTCATTAAATTAGCATGAAGCCAAGAATTGGTTAGTATAAGAAGCATGTTAATATGAGTAAAAAACAAGAATTTGGAGGGCGTGGATTTGGCATATGTATAATAGGAAGGTATGAATAAAAATTCCGACTTGTGGTGCACTTGATTAGGTGCGCATAACTTTATGTGAGTGGGCTGAATGTTGGTGCTGTTGATTTTGCTTGGACACAAGGTAAGTGTTAGGCGATATTACCTAATGTGACTATTAACTAGTGAATGAAGTTGTAACATGATGCTCCATATTCCATGAAATTATTATGTTCATTATGATGAAAGTATTCTGTCATGAATGTGCCTTGACGACAATATGATTATGAGGTAAAGTTGTTATGTGGCAGCATAACGTATATGAAAAGTATATAAGCATGCATCTTACTTTATACCGCATTTATTTTTAAGCTTTGTGTGTGAAAGCATAGCATGGCATGCATGTACCAAAATCATATAGCCTTGCAATTTAGAATAGTTATGTACAGGACCATGTGTTTGAGCACGCATCATATAGGCATCCCTCCGGTACCAGGGTATGCGACAGTTGGCATCAGTCCGCATAGGCCACAGTTAGAATCCACCAATGAAGGGTGCCAATTTATGGGATATCCACTGTGTATTGCGTGCACGACGGTGCTAAGAGCGCAAAAGGAAGGCGTTATATACGCAATATATGTATATGATGAAAAGGAAAAGACAAGGAACAGGATATGTTGAAGTGACTGTTTATAATTTTATGCCTAGTTTAATACTATTGCGTTATTGGTTTTGTTGCCACACTACTGGGATTATTCTCACCCCTTTGGGGCTGCTATTTTCACAAATGGCAGGAGGACGAAAGAGCATTTGAAGGCGTGATGTTTGCTGTTACTTACTTGCTGATGCTTGGACTTTTGTAGTTGATGTTTAATTGTTGGATGACTATAATGCTTATTATTTTGGAGCACTTGGATGACTGTAGAAACTATTGTTTTAAATTCTGTTTTAGTCTTGCATGAACAACGGCTGTTTTGGAAAGATCTAAAAACCTTTTTGCGAAAAGGATTTTTTGAACGTTTTATTAAGTGTTGAGTTTTAGACAGTTTTACAAGCACTTTACGTGTTATGTTTCAAGGGGCAAACGAACTCCGATTTACTATTATTTTATATGCACGCGAAGCCCCAGACGTCCTCTTTCTAGATCACAAGGAATATTTTTTTAACTCGTTGAGACTGATTTTATATGAATTTTTAAAGACAACAGGATTTGTTAGGAAAATGATATTTTCAGCAACTTAAGAAAATTTTGAAAATATACTCTGATTGTAGAAGAAAATCGATTTCAACTATAATTTTTGATTAGACAAACCAAAATGATTTTTCAGTAGTTAAAATGACGCCAAAAACTCTAATTCCGCTTAGCAAACGACTCTCTTGGGTGCATACAAGGGAGGGCGTTAAAGAGACGACTTAGGGTATCTACTTTACTGCAAATTTCTGAACCCTAATTAAAAATAATTTTTAATTTGCGTGAGTTCGACAGCTCGTGTCAAATTTGGCGCCGTTGCCGGGGAAATTGCATCGGTCTAAATCGTTTATTGTGATAATTCATTTCTGTTACAGTTAAAAAAAATTAATTCTCTTTAATTCTCATTAATTCTCATTAATCCTCTTTAATTCTAATTAATTATCTTTTATTTTTCTTTTTCTGTTTCTGTTTAAAAAAAATAAAATAAAATATTTGCATTACGGTTTACATTTTTAGGCAATTTGGGGAAATTGGTAAAACTTCTGTTTGAGAGATTGGCTTCGGGAGTTCTATTCCTAAAGGAATTCGACCTAGAAGGGCGTGAGGTGACTCTTATTTTTGCCAAATTCAATCGTTTACTAACCTCTTTTGCTGTTTCTTTATCGTTTAAGGACGTGTCGAGTCTGAATTTGTTCGAATTTCTTTGATCGATCTGAAAATTGGTGACCTGAAGAAGACGATCATCCCTGTCAAAAGTCGTGGGGCTATGCCCCACGAATCAGGCCCTGGTTTCGCCAAATTCGCTCATTTACTATTTTATTTTATTTTTTTGAAAAAAATTATTTGATTTTTGAGTCCGTAAGGTCAATTAGAGTTTAGGAGAGTTGGTCCCATAGCATTCTGAGGTCATGTGGTATTTTTTGTATATTTATTTTTGCTTCTGTTTGCTATTTTCAGCAAATTTTTGTGTCTTATCGTATGTTTTATGATTTTACTGTTGTGTGCCTTTGCCTATGATGCATGACTAGGAGTACCACCAGTGCTGATGATTTATATGCATATGACCCTGAGATAGAGAGATCATTGTGTGCTGCTAGTAGAGCTCGTAGGTTGACTTACAGTAGATCTACTCCTGAGCATACCTTAGAGTCTGAGCCTGTTGAGTATGTTTGTTCGAGTCCTGTACGTAGTGTTTATTTGTTCGGTAATTTATTTGATTCTGTGATCATGGATAATAGGACTCTTAAGCAATTGGCTGCACCTGATGCTAATAATGAGCAACGTCTGGGCTGATACACTTCCTTCCCAAGTTTCATGGTCTTGCAGGTGAGGATCCTCACAAACATCTAAAGGAGTTTCATATAGTCTGCAACACTATGAAGCCACCAGGGGTGGATGAGGAGCAAATCAAGCTGCGTGCTTTTCCCTTCTCTTTGGACAGTGGAGCTAAGGACTGGCTGTACTACTTGCCACCTTCCTCCATTGTAAGTTGGAATGACATGTCAAGATTGTTTCTGGAGAAATTCTTCCCTTCATCCAGGGCCACCACAATCAGAAAGGAGATCAGTGGCATAAGGCAGGCTAATGGGGAGAACATGCATGAGTATTGGGAGCGGTTTAAAAGGCTTTGTGCAAGCTGTCCACACCATTAGATTCCAGAAAATCTCCTAATTCTTTACTTCTATGAAGGGTTGCTGCCTATGGATAGGAATCTTTTAGATGCAGCTAGTGGAGCAGTCCTGAGCAATAAAACCCCTATTGAGGCAAAAGAATTGATTGCTGAGATAGCGGCTAATGCTAAGAAAATTGGCACTACAGCAAACAGCAGTGCAGTTTTCCAAGTGCAAGATCCTCCAATGCAGAATCCAACAGTGGCAGCAGCAGGAGGAGCATCAAGCACAGATAACCAGAAAATAGAGAACAGGCTTGATGAGTTGACATCAATGGTGAGGCAGTTGGCAGTGACACAGACAGTGCAACCTTATGCTCAACAGACAAGCAACCTGTGTGGCATCTGCTGTGATCCTTCTCACCCCACGGATGCTTGTCCTTCTCTACAAGACAGCAGTTTCCAAGTTGATTAGTCTTTTGCTGCAGTTTTTTCTGGAAAGCCACAGTACCAGCAGCAGCAAAACAATCCTTTCTCTAATACATATAATCCTGGCTGGAAAAATCATCCAAATCTCAATTGGAGCCAGAATCTGCAAAGTGCACCATTCCAGCAGAGGCAGCATTTTGTACCTCATAACAGAGGCAAAATTTCCAACAATCTGCACCTACACAGCAAATGCAACAGCCGCCATTGCAGCAGCAAGCCAGTAACAATGGTCCTTCTTTGGAGGATTTAGTGA